>JAEQML010079076.1:0-12143 GCA_016904865.1 Pissodes strobi | reverse complement strand
ATCGGTCCTGATGTGGGCTTAATGAGAAAAAAATGCTTTTTAGCTACGCCAAGCTTTCGATAATTTTTATTATCTTCTTCGGGGCTACAATATGGAGATATTATTTAATATTGATGTACAAAGGAAACCTTAAATTCTACTTACTGCTATGCAATTTCTTGAAAACCATCTCTTACGCAAAACAGACATAAATTTCTAATTACTACATCGTAAGTATAATATTCGTGATTAAACCACGTAAAATGGAGGACTCCATTATCAGAATCAAAGCAATTTTATAGTCGGCCGTATCGTTCGACGGAAAGTGAACCTATTTAGATTAATTTTGTATCTTTTTTGCGTTGTTATAAGTTTTTTGATACAGATTATTTGCTAAAGGCATGGTCTATTCTAGTCCCAGTTATCCTATAGTTAAGGTTATCATAGAGGATCGGTAGAAACAATCAAATTTGTCCTTAAACTAATTTAACCTATTTTAATTTTGGGAGAGGATAGTTGTTTATGCAACAGGCTAATTTCGCTACAGAGAGTGGCTGAAGAACCTATTTTTTTTAAATATTTAAGGATATACCACTTTGATTATCTGTGTGTTATTATTTTTAGTATCTAGTGTAAGCAAATGGGAATAAATTACACTGAGTCCCTCAATATCTGTTTTTTTGTTGATTGAGTTAGGTTCTGAGTAAATTTCCACCATCTCGAGAAAGAGCCTTTTGCTGTAATTAGACTCATTACATAAAATTTTTGTTTCATTGTAGTTGAACAAATGTCCTGCATTATTAGTGTGCTCTGCTAAAGCACATGTATTTTATTGAGTCTACAATCACTTTTGTGTGTTTTGATTCTATCCTTTAATACCCTAGATGTTTGTCCTATATATATGCCTTCACATTCAGAACAAGGAACACTATAGTGTAGACTGGGGCAAGTGTGAACCCATCCATTTTTCTTGTCATATTTTTAATTTTGTCTCTAATATAGCAATTTTTTAAAAACTTCTCGTTCCATGGTAAGTTAGCTTATTATGTATCCTTAACGTACCTGGGGTTGAAATTTACTTCCTAAATTGTAAGTAACGAAAATTCAAAAAAGAAAAAAATTCGGGCTGAAATTTCACACTTGCCCGATTATCGGGAAAGTGTAAAAGTGGCGACTATTTGATACTGAAAGTAACATTTCTCTTATGGAGGCAAGTGTAAAAGATGTAGAAATATACGCTTGAATTTACATAAAATAATTGGCAATTAATTCTACAAACATAAACTTTTTATAAACTTTTATTGAGTCACTGAAATACCATTTGGAAACTTTAGCCTTAACATTTTATAAAAAATCTACTAAATAACATTAGTTGTACTCTATAAGTGGAAAATAGTACAAACTAACTTAAAGTTAATATTCTCGATGCCAAAAACAGAAATTTATGATTTACACTTGCCCCTCACTTGATTTTTTCTGGGGTAAGTGTGCAAACGCATGACGCAAAAAAAAATAACGCTTTGAATTAGCAAATCCTCAATACAATGTGATGTGATATACGTAAATAACAAGATATCACTAAAAAAAATTATAGTCTATCAAAAAAACCTACCTTTGTATGCCGACAATTGTTTATCCTGTGAACTTGACGACTGGCCGGTTATGACTCATCACTGTATAGTGTTGCCGATTCGGGACATGCTTCAAGCGTTTAACCCGAAATCATTTATGCTCTCCGCATGGAAGTATAATAGGTTGCTTACCGCTTATATATTATGAGATAGTCGCATTTTTTTGAAAATAGAGCCACAATTTTCACTTACCCCACTTACACACTTGCCCCAGTCTACTATACATCACACTTGACTTCTTCAAGTCTTCGTCTTTGTTTTTTAACTTACTAAAAATGCTACCCACAGTTTTCATCTGTTTATGAGCTATTTTTATAGAGGGTTCAAATTTAAAAAGCTTAATGATTTTTGAAGAAATTTCATTTATGTAAGGAAAAGAATAGTAATAAATTTGATTCTCTATTGGTGATGAGAATAAGTCTGGTGTTATCCCATCATCTCTCTGATTGTTCACCCACTATCTAATTTGTGCTGAAAATTAATTTATTTAAAAGTTTGTGGGGGTAAGAGTTGTTTAGGAGAATGCTATGTAATTTTTTTTAAATTATTAAAGGTTTTTTTTTTTTTTTTTTTTTTTTTGGCAGTGGTACACACACTAAAGGGAGATCCTATGGCGCTCGACGAGCGGTGTGTGTGCGAAGATGTTGATTGACACAGTTCTAACGAGATATGAGAAATTTTTTCTATTCGTGTTTTAAGTGCAACAACCAAGTTGATTTTTGTTTTAGTAGTGTGATTGGAGAAGAAGTTGAGGTACCTTCCAGAACTTGTAGGTTTTATGTACCAGTCAAGAATAATCTGGTTATTATCGTTTCTAATGAGTTTTGTGTCTAGAAAAGGTACACTCTTATCAGTCTCTCTCTCAATCGTCAACTGTATATAGCGGTTGTAATTGTTGAACACTTCTAGAATTTCCTCGCATCCGTCAATTGGTACAGAGGTGACTACGTCATCAACGTACTTTTTTAGAAAAGGCAGTTGGAAAGAAAGCTTTGGTATACAAATATCGAGCAAATCATCCATAACATATTGGGAGATAGTGTGGCTCCCATAGGAGTACCTAAAATTTGTTTATAGTAATTTTATTCAACTTTACAGTAGGTAGTATCAAAAACAAATTTTAAAATTTCCAAAAAACTTCTCTGG
The DNA here is from genome assembly GCA_016904865.1 of Pissodes strobi. Lineage (NCBI taxonomy): Eukaryota > Metazoa > Arthropoda > Insecta > Coleoptera > Curculionidae > Pissodes > Pissodes strobi. The sequence goes on along the minus strand of JAEQML010079076.1, from coordinate 9,387 downwards.
TTTACACTTGTGTGTTGACTTATTACATCCCAATGTTTAATTATGCTATTTTCAGTTAATTCATAAGGAATATTGCTAAAGAGGGATATGACATCAAGACTTATGAGAACAAAGTTGTTCGGTAATTGTTTTTCATTTATGAAATTTGAAGATTCAAAAGAATCGGAAATATAGTAGTCATTGTTCCGACTGTATGCATTGGTTAACATTTCTGTGAGAAAACTGGCTAATTTGCTGTTAGGAGCATTGATTGAGGAGACTATGCGCCTAACGGAGAGTTCAGGTTTGTGAATTTTAGGCAGACCATAAAATTTTGGTGAGGTTTGATTGTAAATTCTCAGATTTGAGGCTGCCTCCTCAGTCAACTCTTTCCGATCTACAAGTTTTTTTACAAGTTTGTTAGCTTTTTGCTGATATGTTGAAGTAGGATCCCTAGCGAGCTGCTTGTAGCAGGTCTGATCTAATAGGATATTATTTGATTTTTCAATGCATGATTGTTTTGCCATAAAGATCTCATTAAGCCCACCTCAGGGCCGATACCCCAAGAAATTCTTTGTTGTTTAACTAGGGTAGTCTTGACCGAACCCTTCTCCTTATATATATATATATCAGAAAATGAAGAAAAATTAATTTATATTAAATTTTTGAAGTGAATACGTCTTTGGTTTCAGGAGAGGAGTTGGTAAAGAGTTATTCAATTTTTATGAGACTAAGTCAAACTAACCGAAAGTTGATTGTACGACTAACCCAAACTCACCAAATCAATTAAAATTGAGTATAACGTATCGGAAGCGGCTCCGATATGTAAAATAAGTTGAGACTAAGTGAAACTAACCGAAAGTTGATTAGACGACTAACCTAAACTAACCAAATCTATTAAAATTGATTATAACGTATCGGAACCGGCTCAAATAAGTAAAATAAGTTGAGACTAAGTGAAGCTAATCGAAAGTTGATTAGACGACTAACCTAAACTAACCAACTCTATTAAAATTGATTATAACGTATCGAAACCGGCTTAAACGACTAAAATAAGTTGAGACTAATGAAACTAACCGAAAGTTGATTAGATGACTAACCTAAACTAACCAAATGTATTTAAATTGATTATAACGTATCGAAACCGGCTCAAATGAATAAAATAAGTTGAGACCAAGTGAAACTAACCGAAATTTGATTAGACCACTAACCCAAACTAACCAAATCTATTAAAATTGAGTATAACGTATCGGAAGCGGTTCAGATAAGTAAAATAAGTTGAAACTAAGTGAAATTCCGAAAGTTGATTAGACGACTAACCTAAATTAACCAAAAGTATTAAAATTGATTATAACGTATCGGAACCGGCTCAAATAAGGAAAATAAGTTGAGACTAAGACTATGTGAAACTAACCGAAAGCTGATTAGACGACTAACCTAAACTAACTAAATCTATTAAAATTGATCATAACGTATCGGAAACGGCTCAAATAAGCAAAATAGTTTGAGACTATGTCAAACTAATCGAAAGTTAATTAGACGACTAAACTAAACTAACCAAATCTATTAAAATTGATTATTACGTATCGGAACCGGCTCAAATAAGTAACATAAGTTGAGACAAAGTGAAACTAATCGAAAGGTGATTAGACGACTAACCAAAACCACCCTAATCTATTAAAATTGATTATAAGGTATGGGAACCGGCTCAAATAAGTAAAATAAGTTGAGACTATGCGAAACTAGCCACGTTAGATTGGGGATTGAGAGACGAATCGATTGCAAATGTTTTTTGAAGCGTGTTCTTTCGCTGCATGAGAGTAATTTTTCAAGCCTGTGTCACAACACGGTCTATGACATTTTCGTCTCGCAAGAGAGAAAATATATGATTTTCTTATACTCTTTCTTTCTTATGGAATCGATAAAGAGGTATTTCCTTCCATCACGTGTGCTGTACTATTCGCGACTTTTTTTTTAACCAATTTTGAAATAAATTATACTTTATGAATTATTGCTAAACATAGTATGATATTCACATTATATCACATTGAGAGGAAAACGAAAGAAAATTCGTTAAAAAAAAGCGAGTAGCACAGTGCACGTGATAGAAGTGAATACTTCTTTATCGATTCCATAGGAGAGAAAGAGTGTGAGAGAATCATATACTTTATCTCTCTTGAGGGACGAAAATTTCATAACCTATGTCGGGGCGCGGCCTTGAAAAATCACTCTCATGCAGCCAAAAAAGTATTCACTTCAAAAACATTTGCATTCGTTTCGTCTCTCAATCCCCGATCTAACGCGGTTAGTTTCACTTAGTCTCAACATATTTAACTTAACTAAGCCGGTTCCGATACGTTATAATCAATTTTAATAGAATTGGTTAGTGGTTTAATCGCCATATTCGGTTAGTTTTACTTAGTCTCAATTTATTTTACTTATTTGAGCCGGTTCCAATACGTTATAATCAATTTTAATACATTTGCTTAGTTTAGGTTAGTCGTCTAATCAACTTCCGGTTAATTTCACTTTGTCTCAACTTATTTTTCTTATCTGAGCCGCTTCCGATACGTTATACTCAATTTCAGTAGATTTGGTTAGTTAGGGTTAGTCGTCTAATCAACTTTCGGTTAGTTTCACTTAGTCTCAACTTATTTTAGTCATTTGAGTCGGTTTCGATACGTTATAATCAATTTTAATAGATTTGGTAAGTTTAGGTTGGTCGTCTAATCAACTTTCGATTAGTTTCACTTAGTCTCCACTCATTTTACTTATTTGAGCTGGTTCCGATACGTTATAATCAATTTTAATAAATTTGGTTAGTTTAGGTTAGTCGTCTAATCATCTTTTGGTTTGTTTCACTTAGTCTCAACTTATTTTACTTATCTTAGCAGCTTGCGATACGTTATACTCAATTTTACTAGATTTGGTTAGTTTGGGTTAGTCGTCTAATCATATTTCGGTTAGTTTCACTTAGTCTCAACTTATTTTAGTCATTTGAGTCGGTTTCGATATGTTATAAACAATTTTAATAGATTTGGTTAGTTTAGGTTAGTCGTCTAATCAACTTTCGATTAGTTTCACTTAGTCTCAACTTATTTTGCTTATCTGAGCCGCTTCCGATACGTTATACTCAATTTTAACATTTGGTTAGTTTAGGTTAGTCATCTAATCAACTTTCGGTTAGTTTCACCTAAAGCAGGACGACTGTCGACCGGTCCGATCGAGTGCGCGGCAACGTATTTAATTAATTACATGCATAGCAAAATCTGCCGATTGTACCGTTCTGAGCCGACCGATCCGAGTCGATTCAGTGCGCGTCCTGCTTCCCTGGGATAGACGCTCCGTCATGCACATCAACTTGTTTGCATAATTTTAAATTGTACGGCAAGACTGAATCCTCATCGTGGGCTATACTATTCAGTCTTGTTGATCAATAAGAGTTCAGTTTAAAAAGCAATATGGCTGACGATCTATGTGTGCGGCTGCTATTGTCATTGTAGTAAAAAAGCGCAAAGTAAATAAGAGAAAACGTTCCAAGTGGTCAAAAGAATGGTTACTTAAGCGACAGCAATTATCGCATGTCAACTTACCGAATGAGCTTCGATTAGAACCTGAGGATTGGTTTAATTACTTACGGATGAACGAAGAAACTTATATGGAATTGCTTCAGGTAGTAACACCTCAAATCGAAAGGATGGATATTGGATATAGTTATGAGAACAGCCAATATCTCCGCATGAGAGGCTCAGCGCAACTCTGCGCTTTTTAGCAACAGGAAGAAGCTATTCCGATTTAAAATTTTCATGTGCAATATCTCGTCAAGCACTTGGTGAAATTATACCAGATATATGCAGAGCTATTTACGAAGGATTAAAAGCTGAGTATTTGAAGGTAAGTAAAGTATTTTATTAAAAATAACATAATCACAATAATAGTATAATGTAGGTGCTTATATCTAATAATTTTCATAGTCATTATATTGTGATACATATTCCCTAATACGCAATGAGCCCTCATTGGTTGCTTCTCCTGTCGATCTTACAACTTCAGTTTCAATGGGCCGACTAACCCCCTGATGATTATACTGAAAAGCGTCCATTGTACGAGAAGTTGTGGTATATTCCCCAATGCGTTCTGAGTGTTCATTGGATGCTTCTGCTAACGATCTTACAACTTCAGTTTCAATGGGCAAACTACCCCTCTGATGATCAAACTGAAAGGATGTTGGAGCCCTATCTGTTACGATTCTTGATGTCTCGTTCAATTTTTTAATTTGTGCTTGAAAGATTGCTTCATTAATCAATTTTTTGCAATATATGGCCATCTGAGGAGAACGTTCCTCGCAACTTCCTCAAAAGTTCTACACTTACGTGCTAGCCGAAAGCTGCATATTTGCCTTGGCTTTGAAGTTTATTTGCTACATTATTTAATACTTCATCGCTGCGATCACAATTCTTTTGATTTTTCCTTTTGACACTCATTCTGGAAATTGTTGAAGACGTGAATGACGTTGCTGATAGAGGACGCAGTGCTGTTTCGGAAGAATTCTCGTTCGAATTTTCTTCATGTTCGGCGATGTTTTCGGTGATGTTGCTATCGCCCTAAAAATAATAATTCAAATTATAAACTTATTTCTTATTTGAGACCCCAAAGATTTACAGTTCTTCATGTTTATTCATTTAACTCCTTTATTTATAGCTGTCTATACTTTTTAATCGACTTAAAAAAATTAAATAACTAAAAAGTAAAATAGTTATTTTTTTCTACTATCGAAAAATATATAAACATACATCAAAATATTTCTAAATTACTTTACACACTAGTGCGTAAAGTATATAATTTTACGCACTAAAGTGTTACTTTTTACTTCAATCGGTTGTTGAAGGCAGCTGTTATTTCTATACTAAAAAATATTTTGAAATGTAGGTATTCTAATCCATCATTATTGTTTCTTCCAGTTTCCTAGCAGCGAAGTAGAATGGAGAAAAATTGATAGAGAATTGGAAGAAAAATGGCAGTTTCCGAATTGTTTAGGCAGCATTGACGGTAAACACATACGAATAACGCCACCACAAGACAGTGGCTATTTCTACTGGAATTATAAGGGATACAATAGCTTAGTTTTAATGGCAATTGTTAACGCTAATTGCGAACTAATTTATTGCCATATGGGCATAAATGGTCGAGTTTCGGATGGAGGTGTTATTGAAAACACTAAATTTTATGAAAAACTTGTTAAAGAAGAACTGCAATTACCTACTCATTCAGCCCCGCCTCCAGGCTTTAGGCCGCCCGAGGCGAGCAGGATTTGGCCGCCCCTTACAACAGACCAATTAAGGAGTCAATAATGACCTATCCGGCGAATAGGTGCCCGCGCGATTTTTTAACTGGTAGGTTCCGGTATAAGGAGATGACCTGCAGGGTCTATATTTTCATGGTAGATGTACCACGTGGGGGCTACCTGGAATTAAATCGGGGATGACGGGGCTCGATTTTAAGGGGGGTTTTGGGGGGCTATATGGAAATCGCGAGGGTTTTTGCGATTTCTGCCTAAACGGGAGCTCGGAGCGAAATTTTGCCCCGACCAAACTCCGCAGCGGAGTCGGGGTTGGCCGGTTAGTGGATACCCCCCACCTCCAACGCCCCCGTTTCCCGAATTTTTATCGAGAAGTGGGGGAGAAAAGTAGAATTTCGGCACACGGAAAACCCCGTATTTTTATATTGACCTAACCTTCATTTTGTCCCATAGGAACCGGAACCTACCTGGAACCTATTGGCTTTTTTTCCGATCGATTTGAAATTCGGCATGTAGGTAGAGGACCTCAAGGCCTCCAAAAAAGGTTCTTTACGAAAAAAAAAACAGTATACTTAGTTTTCGAGAAATCGGCCGTTTAAATTCGAGAACGGTCGTAGCTCCAGAACTACGAGTGATACGAAAAAATACATACCAAAAATGTGTATTTCGACGGCCTTTAGCCCGTATGTGAGTCGTCGAACTTAAAAAAAAATATATATATCGGTTTTTTCGAAAAAAAGCGGATTTTTTTCAAAAATTATTATTTTTACCACCCTGTATATGCTTTTCAAAATTTTATTTTTATATTGATAACATGTAAATGGATCCCTTTAATTGTTTCCCTAATAAAAACGAATATTTTTTTTTCAAAAATTTTTTCGAAAAAATTCACGTTAAAAAAATCGAGATTTTCATTAAATAGGCTATAATTCGAGAACGATAAGAGTTAGTAACTTTAAATAGGAAAAAGATGGGTCTCGTCGGGTACTATAATGTGCCATATCCAGTTTGATTGTACGACGTTTCGTTTTTTTTTCCAAATCTACCAAACGTGATTTTTATATTTTCTTCATTTGTGTAGTAACGGAAAGAGATATCTCAAATCGGTTTGCGCCAGTGTCTGCGCCGTCTTAAGGTCAATCGAAAAGCTCCTATAAAGTGTTTCGATAGGAGTTTTTGGGTGCGTTGAGTTCGATTTTCGCATTGAAAAGGTCGTATGAGTTTTTTGTATCGAAATATTTCGAAAAAAGTTTTTTTAAAATGTATTGTTTTACCACCCTGTATATGATTTTGGAAATTTTATTTGTACGTTGGTGATATGTAAGTGGATCCTTCTAATCGTTTCGGTAATAAAAACAGGGAAAAAATTTTGAAAAATATTTTTCTAAAAAAATTAATTTTTGGGGGCGCGGAGTTCGAATTTTTGGTCTAAAAAATCGCACGAGTTTGCTGTACCGAAATATTTTGAAAATAGGGGATTTTTGGGAAAAATTGTGGTTTTAACACCCTGTATGTGATTTAAAAAAATTTATTTGTACGTGGGTGACATGAACGCGGATCCCTCTAACCGTTTCTGTAATGAAACCGGAAAAAAAATTTTCAAAACTAATTTTCGAAAAAAATAAATTTTGATGTGGGTACTCTAGAGAGGGGTATTTGAAGGGCGCGGAGTTCGAATTTTTGATCTAAAAAATCGCACGAGTTTGTTGTACGGAAATATTTCGAAAAGAGGGGATTTTTTGGGAAAATTTGTGGTTTTTCACCCTGCATGTGATTTAAAAAAAAATTATTTGTACGTGGGTGACATGTACAGGGTGTCCCAAATTCGAGCCTCATCATTGGAATCTCGGAAACTAGAAGAGATACGAGGTCGGTTAAATGGAGGCAAAGTTGCGCAATTTGATGCTGATCAAAATGCCACCTTACAAGTTTAAAAATTCCGAATACTTCCGAAGATTTTTGGAAAAAACCGAATATTCGCGATTTCATTTTTATTTTTTTATGACTCTATTTGAATAGATATAGCAAAATAAATTTCACATTTTCATTGCTACTTTTTGTGTTCTTCAAGATGGAGATATCAGATTTTCAAGCCAACGTTTCGTCTTTGAGCTGCCATCATCAACTTTGTTTTTTTAAATACGTCCCCGGTTTTTTTATTACGGATTTTAAGAGCCTCCAAGTTCCCAAAACCAATGATGTATCGCACTTATTCGAAAAAATCATATTAGTGACATTTTCCATAAGAACTCATGTGTTAGAGAGAGACAGAAAATAGATTTTTATTAGGATTAAAAACAAAAACCTGTTTTTACGCATTAGCTCTTTGAATAAAAAAGTTTAAAAACTAACCTAAGGAATAGTTAATAAATAATATAATTATTAAAGTGTCAACCCTCGAACCATAGGCTCTAGGCTATATTTTTAGCAATTTACCCAAGTAAATAGTTGTGTGGGATTAAATTTGGAACAAACAATAAATCACATTCTCATTGTTGTATCGCATACTCTTTTCGAAAAATTCATTTTAATGATTTCCTGGTAAGATCTTACCAAAACTCTGTATTCTGTCTCTCTCTAACACATTATTTCTTATGAAAAATGCCATTAATATGAATTTTTCGAATAAGTGCGATACATCATTGATTCTGGGACTTTAGAAACTCTTAAATTCCGTAATAAAAAAATCCAGGGCCGTATTTAAAAAACTAAGTTGATGGTGGCAGCTCAGAGACGAAACGTCGGTTTGAAAATCTGATAACACCATCTTGTAGAAAAGATAAAGTAACAATGAGAATGTGAAATTTATTTTGTTATATCTATTCAAATAAAGTCATAAAAAAATAAAAATTAAATCGCGAATATTCGGTTTTTTCCAAAAATCTTCGGAAGTGTTCGGAATTTTTAAATTTGTAAAGTGGCATTATGATCAACTTCAAATCGCGCAACTTTGTCTCCATTTAACCGACCTCGTATCTCTTCTAGTTCCCGAGATCCCAATGATGAGGCTCGAATTTGGGACACCCTGTACAGGGTGGCCCGAATTCGTGTCTATGTATGGGGAACTCGAAAACCGTAAGAGATAGAGTTTCGGTCAAATTAAGGCAAAATTGCGCATATAGGTGCCTAACAATATGCCGTTTAGAAAGTTTTAAAATTTCGAGTATTTACGGAGATATCGGAAATAAACCGAAATTTTAAAAAAACCGTTTTATTTTTTTCCTGGGCTTATTTAAAAACGGATTTCAAATTTAATTGCACCTTTGCATTGTCTCTTTTTTCGCTCTATCCCATGATGATATCCAGTTTGAAATCCGGCGTTTCGTCTTTAAGGGATCATCATCAACTTTTTTTTTTAAATACGAACTTTTTTTTATCGTTTTTCAGATGGTATTGGCGTTATAAATATGAATATATGTTTTTATTTTTTATTTTAATTATTATTTTTCTACTATTTAATTTTATATATTTTGCTTTGGCATAATTTTAAATAATTTAAGGTAGGTACTTTTGAAATTTTTATATTCTATAAAAATATTTTATTTGTTTTTGTGTTAGGTGGAAAATTTGAACCCGTATTAAAAATAAAAAATAGTAAAATTATTTTTTACGAGAATATGGCCATGAACTATTACTCAAACAAGTTGCTTAGTGCAAAGATAAAATTATTATTTTTTTTAATTTATAAGCAAAATTCCAATAGGTGTGTTTTTCCATCAAAGTACCTTACCTATCACGCAGTATGATTATAAATTGTTGATGTTCTCTATTGAATAAATAAACTTTTCAATGGGTTAAAAGTTGAAAATATTTTATCTTTGCACTAAGCAACTTGTTTGAATAACAGTTCATGGCCATAATCTCGTAAAAAATAATTTTACTATTTTTTATTTTTAATACGGGCTCAAATTTTCCACTTAATACAAAAACAAAATAAAATATTTTTATATAATATAAAAATATCAAAAGTACCTACCTTAAATTATTTAAAATTACGCCAAAGAAAAATATATGATTTAAAAAATAATAATAAAAATTAAAAAAAAAACAAAATAAAAACAAATATTCATATTAATAACGCCAATACCATCTGAAAAACGAAAAAAAAA
>JAEQML010079075.1:0-12143 GCA_016904865.1 Pissodes strobi | reverse complement strand
ACATATTATCAAAAATGGAAATTATAAGCCAACAAGCATAATACAAAACAATTATGTTATTCAGATATTCTGTTCATCTACTACTCGTAAGTTTAGTTTATCCCTATCTTTGATATGATTTTTATTTCATGTCTATATTTCTCATATTTATTTTTATAATTAATAAACTTGTGTGTGTCTAGTTTTACCATATTGTCTTATTTTAAGATTAATAAGGAAGCACTAGGTAGTAGAAGGGCAAGATTTGCTGCTTCCTGGCCTTGTATAGGTGGCCGTGGTCGGCCTCGGCCAGTTTAATGCTCGACAAACGGACCAATCAGAACGTTCCGTACAGAGCGTGCGCACAAACAACTTACTGAATGACAAAGATAGACTTATGCAAAATTGATATTCCCGTCTTTTAGTGTTGACTTCATTTTCCACTCATTGTCCAAATGAAGGTTTAGCAGTATATTTCTTTTTAAGTATATGGAAAAATCAGCCGGAGATCGAAATAAAGCAAATCCAGAGGTCCCAAAAAGTTAAGAAATATTCATACAGAAAATAAAATATGAATTTGATGAATCTATGAAGTCTAAAAGCAGGCTTTATTAACACAATTCTTAAAAATATATGTATAGTTATACTAATAACATCATATCCTATTCTAGTGACTTGATCAAATCTGAGCGATCTGTGGTTTGCTTATCAACTAAATTAAATATAGTCACAAAGTGCCTGAGGGCTACATAAGAGAAAGGGATGATCAAAATAGTTACTCAAAGCCTCAACAGTGTTTTAAAAGTTAATACAAACATATCGTTAACCTATATTTAGAATAAAATTAATTTACATTAATAAATGCTGCAATTTTAAACTTATTGACAGCACATCTAATCAATAAATCTAGAATTAATTAACCGAAGAGTATTGACCTCTTCTCAATAATTCTTACCGCAAAATACAGCATTTTTTTTGCTAAATGCAGTATATAAAATGAAACTTAAAAATATTCTACACTGGCCAAATCGGAATGTTACACTATCATAAGATTATAGAAGCTCCCAAGGACATTTATTATAATGAGAGGCTAGCAAAATCTGGTAACGTTGCCAAAGAATCATGGCCTATTGTGAAGGACTTAAGGAATAAGACTTCTTCGTCTAGCCCAATCGCTAATTCACCTGAGAACCTAAATAATTACTTTGCAAATGTGGCTAAAGATTTAATGAACACCATAACTCCTTCTCATGATTCACTTTCATATCTTTCTAACACTAATGTGAATTTACACAGTTTCTTCTTTAGGCCTGTAGCATTAGCTGAGCTTCGCAGCAGAATAATTAGAGACATTAAAAACAAATCCTCATCTGGGACTGATGGGCTTACTCTGAAAATGTTCTCAAACCTGCCGGAATGCATAATAAACCATCTTGCTACTTTAATTAACAAGTCATTCCAAAATGGGGTTTTTCCAAACTGTCTTAAGACGGCAATAATTCTTCCTTTGCATAAAGGAGGAGATAAAGACTAAGCTTCGCGACTATCACCCAATTGCACTACTTCCCACATTATCAAAGATCATTGGAAGATTGATTAAAAAAATACTTCTATCTTTTCTCTCTAAATATAAAATACTTACTAGTACTACCCATCAATTTGGATTTTCAAGTACAAAATGCACAAATGATGTAATTATGTATACTCCAACCTGAACAACCATCACTCTACAGCAACAATTTACTGTGATTTCTCTAAAGCTTTCGATTGTGTAACATCATAATATCTTAATTAATAAATTGCAGTATTACGGATTCAGAGGAGTGCCATTCGAATGGTTTAAGTTGTATCTTAACAACAGAAGTCAGCTTGTGAGAGTTGATACGTCGATGTCCTCTTACAAGCCAATAGGTTGTAGGAAAGGAGTTTCCTGAGCGAACACCGAAGTTCAGCAACTGTGTTTTTGAAACATTGAGCAAAATATTGTTGGCTGTAAACCATTCATCCAGTACCTCAAGGGAGTTAGTAATGTTGTTTTTAAAGCTCTCAGTGCTTTCCGCTCCACATATGACAGATGTGTCATCAGCATACAGTACCACATGCTCTTCCACAACACTCACAATCTCATTGGTATAGATTATATACAAGAGTGGACCCAGTATTGATTCTTGAGGAACTCTTCTTCTTGCATAGCATGTGTCGTAACCTGCCTTTTGATATGGTCGAGATGGTAGTTATTTTTGCGAGCGGTTTCAAAAATTGACATATAGGGAGCTTTTTAACCAGGCGTCAAGTTAATTAGTTTCATGGATTCGCTTCGCCTTTTTTAGTAAGAAGTGTTATCTGCGCCCTGCTGGTTGGTCGATAAAGAAAGACTGCAAAGTTATCATAAATGCGATTTGAGATAGATCTATAAATTCTAACAAACAATACTTATAGTAGAAAGTCTATCGTTCAAATGTTAATATGATTTATACAGGTACATAGTCTAAAATTATTTAAATACACTTATCTACTTACATATGGTGAATGCAATCACTAAACGCATTCTTTGTGAACGAGCGGCCCTTCCGAAAGTACGAAGTATTGCCCTGAACGGTAGTTAAATATCGAACGTAATTTATGAGATTTCTGAAAGTCAATTATTAGGCGGGTCGTTTAAATAGCCCTTTTACTGGGACAGATCCAGGCTTTTCAACAATACTTGCCTTGCAAGTTGTATAAAATGACAAATGAAATGAAATTACATCAATTCTGGATTTTCACTGAGAAGGTAGAATTACTTCGCGCTACAGCACGTTGCTGTTTAGGTTAATTATTATTTACGTAATTATTGAACTTTAGAAATTATTACTGGGTAAATAAGTTTCACTTTAAACGGGTTATTATTAATTGTCTTTATTTTAGTTATTAGCCTAGTCTAAATATGTTTATATTAACAGGTAATACAAGGGCATGTTATGTGCGTGGCGTTGTTCGATCAACGCCATTGCTAACAGCAGTTGACACCCTTAGTGGGGGTTGATCTTAGCCTATTTAGTTTACTAGGTTATGTGGTACTGCTTTTTGTTTTCGCTTTCTTTGGGCGGACCCTTCAAAGCCGTTGTTACTCTTAAAATTGCATAAAGCTCTTCTTTGATGAAAAAGCTTGTAAAATGGGGTATATGTTACTGCTTGGGGGAAACACAGGAAAAAACGATGAAAAACTCTGTTTAAAACTGCTCATGATTCGAGCAGGGAATCATAATGTTAAAATGGACAAGCACACTATACAACATAGAATAAGTATATACAGAACATATATACAAGATGTATTTACACGTGTGTATAGGCTTACTAGGCGTAGCGTAGGCCTGTTACAGTAGCAATTGAATAGTATTAGGTCGCATGAATCGAATTTCACGGTCCGACTGCGGAGACATGGACGCTTCAGTGGCATGCGCTGAAATGAATGGCTAAGGTACTGCTGCTGCATATTTATATGCTTCGCATGTCCCTTGTCAGGCCCGGCCCCCGTGTCCGAACACGGTGAGCTAGTCAATCAGGAGGCAGGTCGCTCATACTACCCAGTTGGGCGATGTGCTCCTGCTCTTCTGATATTTTGTGAAATTTGAAAAGTTAGAAATAGACTGTTTTCGAAAGTTAGTTCATGGTTTTAGATATTAGATGAGATTTTTATAGTGTAACTTAATATGCCCTAGACAAATTGAGTCTAGGGAGGCATTAGTTGTTGATAGAACAAGGTAATTTCCCGATAGATCCTGCAGTGTATTATACGGCGCTCCGGGTTGTATCTAATGTCGGCAATATTTGCTCTAAGCGGCGATCCATTTATCTGTCGGGCGTAAAACCTGCATGCCAGGGTGTCAATGAATTCATCGACGTACTTCATTTTTGCCCAAGCATGCAGGTCCTCAGTCCGGACTCGGTCTCTCAGAGTTAAGAAAAACGCCGCTCGCAGGTAACAGTTTTGGATCACCTGGAGTTTCCGTTTATGAGTTTTAGCCGCCGAACACCAGACCGGAGCACCGTAGAACAGAGCCGGCCTAATTACTGTTCTATACAATATAAGCTTATTAGCTGGGCTTAAAAAGGATCGGCCCGCTATCAACATATTAAGTCCTTTTTTGATATAGGCATTTTTAGCTGCAATAGCTCGAAAGTGATTGCTAAAGTTTAATTTTTTGTCAAATATAATGCCAAGATATTTAACTTGGGTTTTTGGTAGTATTGCATTATTCCCTATTACATGAGGAGTGACGTCGACGTCCTTCCTCTTACGTTTTATCACGATGAGTTCAGTCCTAGCTGCATTTAAGGTGACCTTCCATCTCTCGTAATAGGGCATAAGTATACTCAAGTGTTCGACCAAGTTAAATTTTGCCACTTCCGCTTTAGGATCGAGGGAATAGATTGCCGTGTCGTCGGCAAAAAGGGCTTTCTGGGTATTAGGACAAGACGGAATATCTGCTATAAAAAGATTGAAGAGTAGCGGCGACATTACTGTACCTTGTGGCACCCCCGCAAGCAATCTTCTACTGCGCGAGTTGTGGTGGCCAATTCGAGTGACAAAAGAGCGAGCGGCAAGGTATGACCCGATGAGCGCTACCCAGTACAGTGGCATGCTGTACTTTGCCAACAGTTTGTACAGCAGCCCATGGTGCCACACCCTGTCGAATGCCTTTTCGATGTCGGGCAGCAAAAGTGCTGTCGAATGTTTGTTAGTAAAACCCCTGTAGATGTTAGTGGCTATTTTCGCGGCCAACATGACGGTGCCGTGTTGCCCGCGAAAGCCAAATTGCTCGTTCGGAAGTATATTGAGCTCTTCTACCATTCTGTTAACCCTCGACAAGATAAGCCTTTCAGCTACCTTCCCGAGGGTGCTCAACAGGGATATAGGGCGGTAAGAGGATGGCAGGGTTGGGTCTTTTTCCGGTTTAGGGAAATGAATGACGCACGCTACCTTCGAGGGTCGAGGGAAATGTTGCAGTCGGATTACCGCGTTAACTATATGCATTAGCAGGATAAGTGTTTTCTTGGGTAAGTTTTTCAGGACTATATTCGGAATGTTGTCCGGGCCGGGAGCTTTATTTCTTGGAAGATGACTGAGTATTTTGCGGATTTCCGCTGGCGTTATTCTCATCTTGTCAAGCACTGACGGGGGGATAGGATATTTACGTTGTTTAAAGATATTTACGGCCGCGCTAATGCGTTCCTGCTCGGGCAGGGTGTCGGGCGCCTCACTGTAGACGCCTTCCAAGTAATCCGCGAAGGCCTCCGCTTTTCCCTGATCATCAGTTATGTCAAGGTCGCGATGCCTAATTGCAGGAATTTGCGTCATGCCTCCGCGGACTCGCTTGGCCAACTTCCACAATGAGCCGTCCTCCCTGTTGATGGTATTTATGTAAGCCATCCACGCATTGTTACGGTGTTCCCGGATTTTCATCCTTATTTCCTCCGTCAGTGCGTTGATTTGAGCGGTGCCCTGTCTAGTCCGGGTTCTCTGTCATCTTCGTCGAAAGCGATTTCTATAGGTGATGTGATCGAGGATAGGTTCGGGAAGGAATTCTGTTCTAGGGTGCAGAGTGACTCTAGGACACATGGCATCGCGGATGCGCTGGATATTCAAAGTTAGTTGATCTACCTCGTCTTCAAGCTCCTGGACAGTCGCTATTTGTTCAGGGACGACAATTAACTCGTTGAGCCTAGCTCGGAACTCTCTCCAATCAGTATTCCTATACGAAATGACGGTGTCATTTTCCACAGGGACTCTGCAGTACAGGCCAATCCTGATTGGAAGGTGGTCCGAGTTTAGGACGTTAAGCTGCTATAATTGTGTAGTTTGTATCGCTCCCCTAGTAATAGCAACGTCCAGGAACGAGGGACTACGAAGAAAGGTGGGATTTGGCGTTCGGTGATAGAACATTTCCAGATCATTTTCGATTATCCTCTTGAATAATCTACCCCTGGAGTTAGTTACGCCGCCCCATTCGGCGTGCGTGGCGATTAAATCCCCTATCAACAGGGATACTCTGTTCTGCGGTAATAAAGCAAAGAGGGCATTTTCCGTGAGGCGGAGACGCGGGGGCGCATAGCCGCCACAAATACGTAGGCCACTCTCCGTCTCGACACAGAGGTATTCTATTGCGGATCGCAGGTGTTGAATCCTTTTATAACGGAGCGACCTATGTATGAGACAGGCCACGCCTCGCCCGTTTCGATCAGGCCTATCAAAACGCTCGATATTATAGTTCCTAATCTTAAAAGTAAAGTTAGGAACTAAATTCGTTTCATTGAGGAAAACGATCTGAGAATTGGATGAATACATAAAGTTACGAAATTCGCCCAGTTTGGACCTAATACCATTACAATTCCAAGATGCGGCAAGTAACATTTATACATTGAATCTTGCATACTCGTGAGAGAAAAAGCTCTTTATCTCCTCGGCATGCTTCCAACATGTTGGAATAATGCTCGAGGGCTTGAAAAAGTTGCTCTAAGTTTACGAGGTTGTTGATTCTCGAAACAACATTGTTTAAGTTAGACATAACTGATGAAATATTTACATTTGGATTAGCGTTATTTACATTAAAGTTTGCGCGAGCAGTACCACTAACCTGATTTACATTTTGTGGTGGTTGCTTTCTCGGTGCCTGCTCATGGTTGCGATTGCCGCGCATTGGGGAAACTGCCGGTCGAATTCTTCTTCCCGTTGGCAATTGTTTATGCCTTGGCTTCGTGGGCCGTCTGCAGCTCTTGCGGGTGCTTCTTGACTCTTCCAGGCGGGGTTTGTCGGGAGAGACGCAGGCCGGTAGGTTTGCTTAGGCTTATTTACAGTAGTTTGTATCATATTTAGTTTGTATATGTACACAGGGCATGGCTCATCGATTGCTCGGTGAGGGCCCCCGCAGTTGAAAATCGGTGCTACAGTGGACAATTTCATGCCTGCCTGCATCGCTTGCACTGCAGTACCGGCTTTCCGGATCGTCGTGCTTCCCAGTGCACTCTTACGCACATTAATGTTCGAGCATCCTGGTTCAGTTTACGCACGGTGTAATTTGTGCCCAGGATAACGAGGAACATTGGCGTTCGCGTCTTGTTCATAACGTAGACATTTTTAGGAGTTATGTTGTATTCATCGCTCATGGCTTCGATGTAGTGCTGGCAAAAACCGTGAAAAGTTGAAACCGGTTATTCGGTTTTCTTAAAAACCGGTTTCGGATAAAACCGGGTATTCGAATAATAGTGAAAACCGGGTATCCGGATAACCGGTTAATCGGATAGCCGGTTAATCGGATAACCGGTTAATCGGTTAATACACAGTCATCATAGGCTAAACATAATTTATAATTTGTTCTTAAGCATATTTCCATTAGTTCAGTTTCCCTGCCGATTAGGGCACAATCATTAAATTCTAGTGAACCAAATTTATTCCAGTTTTTGGTCGTTATTGAAATAAACCCCAAGGTAATCATTAAATTAAAAATATTGTTTATTACAAATTACAATTGATATAAATTCTGAGCAGAAAAAATATTACAATTTTTTAAAACTTAAATAAATATAAAGGTATTCTATTAAAGGTAGATTTTATTTTTCAATCGCGCTCTAAAAGCATTTCCAAATATAATCACCGTCCAGTAGGTATGTGGTATGTTACCATTCCAAATACCCAGTTTTTACTTTACTTTCTATCTTTTTTACCATTACTTGAGAACACAGTGGCCCAGTGCCATGTAACTAGATAATCGAATAATCGGTTACCCGAGAAACCGGTTATTCGGTTAATCGATTAATCGGTTAAACAAGAAATCGCGTAATCGGTTAACCGAGTATCCGGTTAACCGGTTTCGGTTTTTTGAAAAACCGCGGATAATCCGAAACCGGTTAACCGACTATCCGAAAAACCGTCTTCGGTTGCCAGCACTACTTCGATGTCTTCCTGAGGCTTTATGTCGCCGTCGAGGCCACTGAGGACAAATGCTCGAGTTTTCTCCTGAGTCTCGGCTTATGCGTGAAACTCAGTTTTCTCCTGCTCTAAGGCCCGTTTCAAGGTGTGCAAGTCGTTTGACATGCTGCAGTATACGATTACTGAGTTTTTCGTATACTTCAGCTGGTATTTTGTAATTCTTAAGACTTTTAAGTCTTCGCGCAATTGCCGGTGATCTGCTGGCCTGCCCTTTATTACTACCGGGGGTAGTTGCGTCGCTTTTTGCTTAGGGGGTGCCTTCCCTTGCTGTTTAACGTTTTGCTTCCGCTTGATGCCCGCGGAAGCCGAGGTGGATGCCACACTGATAGTATCCTCATCTTCAGTGTCAAGGTCCGTCAGGGGTTGGAACGCATTTTTTGTGGCTACCGGGGGTTGGCCCATATCAAGGGTTACTACCTTGAAGTTTCATTTGAAGGGTAGCTGTCGAAACGGCGTTTTGAAGAGGTCTTTCTCGCTCGTTGGTATCAGGCTATCAGAAGGAGGTGGCGGCGGAGCCATGAGTGTGTGACCGCTTTCATGTTTGTCGATGTCAGATACCGTTTCTTTAGTTGCAGTTGAAGTTTCAACCGTTTTTTGCCTGCTTTTTTTGTAGCATCGCCGCCTTGGATTCTGGTCGGGCTAGCTTTTTTCTTTCCAGTGTCTATCTTTGAGGAAATTTGTTTCTTAATACCAGCGGGGTGGATATTCCGGTGGTGTTGACGGACTTTTGCCACAGTTCTATTAAAATCGTTTACGCTAAGCTCACTTACGTATTTCAGGCTCTCGCTATCGAGGCGACACTGCACACAGACTTCCTTGAAGTTCAGGGAGCGATTTTTGAGCTTTCGTAATGTAGACTCGGAAGCTCTCTTGTCGGGATTTGACTCCATAGATATGTTAGAGATTGTATCCTCATCTTCAGTATGATCGCCCATGGCAACGGCAAATGCCGGGATTCCGTCCCCGGAAACTAGAAAATTACTGCTATTTAGCTATATGCGGCCTTTACTGATTACGCTAGTGGTAAAAAGCAAGCCAATGAAGGTGTATATTAAACGTATAAAAACCGCAGTACCAAGCACCAGTGATACAAGCTGGTCTTGTTCGGTATGCGATCAAATCCCCCAAGAACGTAATTCAACGCAACATCGGCACAGCCAACCAACTCGGCCCTTCCGCCTACTCAGTTCGGCAAGAAAATCCAAGCAAGGCGGCAACGCCGGAGCCACACAAAACTCTGCCCCTCTCCAAAGGTCAGGCCAGCAGACCGGGCCGAGAAAAAGAGGAAGAGTAATCGAGTTAACCTCAAAGACACAAGTGGCAAGTGTCAGTTACAGTCAGTGTTACCAGGTCTACTATTTTTATAGTAGATCTTCTATTTTTGACCTTTGGCTACTATTCTACTTTCTTAAAGGTAAATTCTGCTATTATTTAGAGAAAAACAGAATACTTGAATAAATATCCTACAACTACAAGAAAAAATCAAAAAAATAAATAGAAATCTTAAAATTCTAACATAACATCTTAATTATTTTTATGAAATGGGATTACGTTGCTATTTTTAAGCAGTTTTAAAAGATGGCAACACCACCACTAGTTCTATATATACATATAAGGGATTCACCGGCTCGTTCTTTGAATCGTTTAAACGTCATTAACATTTTACTTACGACTTGTCACTTGTGTGTCTGTGTCGGCGTGTTTACTCAAAACCGACTGAATAACAGGTGTTATTAGTCTACTGTTAGTGGTATTAGTTCTGCTTTACTTCAGTTTTACCATGAATAGGTATGTTTTTTTTTAAAGCTAGACAGTGAATTTGTAATCTACTATTTTTTTAATCAATCTACTATTTTTTTTACATCAATCTACTACCTAACTGTAAAACTCATCTGGCAACACTGGTTACAGTTACGGCGAATGGCGGGAAAATAGTAAATATTGCTTCAGGTTTAACTAGTTCAAAATCGATGTAATCGGTGGATTTAACGATGTTCCATGGATTGGACAGTGTTCTTGTAGAAAAATATACCAGGAAACACGACGTCTTATAATTAAAGGCTTGTATATTACCATAAATTTGCACTTTGTTCTTCCTTGAAACTTAACCAACTGTCACTTAACCACTTCCGATAACCATCGCTTTAAACGGGTGGCTTATACTCAAACTTTAGAACTTCAGAGACTTGACTCAAATTGGTAGGTTAACTGTAAACTTCAACTGAGACTCTGTCTCTTTCTGGAGATTTGTCTAATTGGAGATCTGACTTTAGAACTGTGGAATTGTTTAGATCGGGCGAACTGTTGAACTGTTCCCCTTTACTATTGAAAGAGTGTCAGTCTCCTTCCAGAGGAGAAGAAACTCTTGGGGGAATCTCCAGAAAAGGGAGGACCAAGAGGAGGAGTTATTCGGAACCCATGATGGCTTCTGGTCATTGCCTCTGTCTGTGCGACAGGAAATGTTTTCTACATGCTAATATAATCATTTAAGCAGTAAGGTTTCAGCTGAATTCTCACAATGCATTATTTTATAATATACCGTTTCTGATCGATGTAATGATGTTCTGAAAATGATCTATATTAATAATTACTAAAATAAATTTAATTGATTATAGGTTTGGTGTTCAACGACAACCAAAGAAGCAACCAATCTAGAAATCGAAAAGGATTCGCACGCTCCGGCGCCCTTCCGAGTGATGGGCGCGGTCAGTAACCTCAAAGAGTTCAGCAACGAGTTTCGTTGTAAACCGGGCTCTAGAATGAATCCCGTAGACAAATGCGAGGTATGGTAGTGTGGATTGGGAGAGACCAAATAAAAACCTTACTCTTATTTAAGAGTGAGATTTCTTAGAGGTAACGCCGACTGTTTCTGATTAATTACTGAAGAGATGGCCGCTAGTTCGGTTAGTCCTTGTTGCACTGATGTGTAAACGATTGGTTGGTTATGTTTCCTGCAATTATTGTCAATACAAATGCAGTGTGCTTATATAAAAAGGTCTTGTAAATAAACCAAGTTATGTAATTACCATAGAAATGGCCGCGAATGGTGCAATGAGATTATTTAATTAATTTAGCCCTTTTCCAAAAACCTACATATTCAGAATTCAGGCATTGTGTAAATTATAATATGTCTTATATAATTGTAAATACCCTTATATAATATCTCAATATATACTTGCACTGTACCATAGATCCAATACTAGGTATGCTCTAGGAATTATTGTAATGACAGTATTTCTAAATAGCCGCTCAATATGGAGAATCAATTAGTGTTTTACACCAAGATCCCTAAGATTGGATCGATTTGATCGAATAATCAATCAATCAGTCAGTATTAATCCTTTACTGGGGCATGGTCATGGTCTCATGAAGAACGTGTAACACATCATTTGAAATTTTAATGAATTTAGCATTTAATGTCTCACCGTTAAATATATTCCTCCTGCTTATTATTGCTCATTCACAATTTTTGTCAGCAACTTTTTTTTGAAGTTAATGCAGGCGAGGCATTACGCATCGATTTTCTGATTTTAGTAAATAAACAATCCAATTTTATTGTAACATGACAAAAGCCAACAATAATGAAGAATTACATTGCCCTTTTCTCTCATTGCTGACAAGAATGTAGTTCGTAGTGGCAGTTTTCCATTGTATAAACGTTCATTCCTGTAAAGGTAAACGAGTTGTTTTCCTAAATTTTTCATACATTCTAGTCTTGTGACTGATGACGTTGTGTTCCTATGATAAAGCCATTCAAGAAATTGATTTCTAAAATTTGATAGAATAGGCCAGCGTCTTGCATTTTGATAATAAGCAACAATTTAAGGCAACGGATTAGTGGGAAATATTGGGTAGCCGACGACATACGAGGAAGGTTGAGGGTTTTCTTTCTATTTAAATGTGATTTTAAAGTATTATAGTTGCACCAAACAGTGAAATTTGGAGGTGTAAGAATTTATTTATTTCGTTTCCGACGGCAAGGTCATATATAGTATGAAAAAGCAACGTTGCAAAAGCTTTAATTAGAATTGCAAATTAAAACAAAATATTCAGAATTTGCATATCTGAGACCGAGTAAATTTCAAAATTTAACGATAAAAGCATTTCTAAAGGAGCATTTCAAAGGATATCGAATTTTTTTTTTGATTTTTTTTTTCGTTTTTATTACGATAATGGCTAGAGGGATCCATTTACG
>JAEQML010079074.1:0-12143 GCA_016904865.1 Pissodes strobi | reverse complement strand
TTGAAATCCCAAATACGCGCGCACGCACGGAACGTCGCGCGCCACCCGAAGAAGTACGACACATGGTACCATAGAAGTAAGACAGCCAGCTCGACTCGATCCAAAAACCTAAGACAGCTTCCTCCGAGAAAACCCGCACGTATTTCCCGACATTCTACACGGTGTGTGCGGTAATCGCCGGTGCTGTGATACGTAACTGAAGGGACCTACGGTAAGTTAGCTCCAACAATCCGTACGATCTTTTCAGTGTTTTCCAATTCATTCTAAACTCATATAATTTCAATTGTTACGTTCGGTAGCATTCATTTTCAATTGTTACGTTCGGTAACAGAACACATTGGTAAACGTGCTCAATAATATCAACATGAACTTACCTCTTTTTATTACAGGTGATTTTAATGTCCATTTTTTAACAACGGATAGTAAGACTGTTGACTTGATTAACTTAATGCATTCCTATGGTTTGCAGCAATGTTCCTTTTCTAACACCCGCAATAATGCCTGCCTTGATACAATTTTTACAAATGTTGATTTGTCAATGGTTAGTTACAAGATTTTAAAAATGCAACACATGTCTGATCATGATGCTATACTTCTTAAGTGTATGTCTCAAAATTTTAGAGTCAATCAAGTCAGGACATCTTTTTGACCAATCACCAATGTTGGTCTTTTTAATTTCCACAGCATGCTTGATGGTGTGGACTGGAGTTTGATTGATGACATCAATCAATCTATTGATGAAAAATTTGACAACTTTCTCGCTGTTTTTTCTAATAACTCAGAAGCATGTTTTCCAATTAAGTACAGAGTTATTAACAAATCCCATTCGGCTCATTCTAAGATTAACTGGTTTAATACAGAACTAAAAATAATGGGAGATAGATTGAAGTTTTTGGTTGACCTAAACAGAACAAATCTAGTTTTAATGCCCAGACATTTTACAGGAGGAGATACAAGAAACAATTAAAACTCACTAAACAATCAGCCTATGACAATTTTATTCATAATTCGTCCAGTCCTCAAAGCACTATGTGGAACGTTATAAATGCAAATAAGAGGAAATGTAGGCTTATCCCATCCTCCTCTTTGTCAGCTGGCTCATTTAATGACTTTTTCACTTCTGTTGCTGAACAGGTCTTGTATGGCCTTCCTCCTCCACCATATGATTTCAATCACTTTTTTCCTAATGGGCAGGTTGGGGGCGGTTTCACATTTATGCCTGTATCGTTCAATCATGTGAGAGATAAAACTGCTCTACTTAAAAACAAAAAATGCAAAGTTTTTTTGGAGCTTAATACTGTTACGTTTTTCCCGTGGGTTCTTAACAGAATTACAACTTTGCTTATTTTCAACTAATACTCTCTTTATTCACTACCACTATATACAATTTAACTTACTAAACTAGTCTTATAACTTTACCACTAATATCTATTCAACACTCAATCATTAACTGAACTGAACTGCTAACCGACTAACTTAGGTCTGCTTATATATAATCTCAAATCTATCACGAATATTCGGGAAGTATTTCAAGGCCACTCTATATGATCTCGACGAGGACATCGAGATAATTCCAGCTATCCCGTAACTTCGCGGCGGGCCGGTCGATGATTCATACAGACAGAGAAGCGAGGGGCACGGCGCGGGCGGGGCGGCTAGTTCTATAGGGTAGCACAAAAACGTCCGGATGGTTGTTAGTCTAGCCGTAACATTGCCTCCCTCTTAATTCTGATCGTCCCGATCAGCTACTTCATGTCCGTGATATGCTTTCAACCTGTCGAGGTGGACAACTTTCAGTTTGCTTCTGGGGCTACGCTGAATTCTATACACAACGTCATTAATTCTTTTGATGACTGTATAGGGTCCTTCCCATACTGGTGATAGCTTGGGAGATCTTCCTGTCTTCCTTTGCGGGTTATATAACCAGACTTTATCGTTCATCCGAAATCCCCTAGAGTTAGCTTGAAGATCATATCGAACCTTCATTCGGTCACTGGCGAGACGTTCAAACGGTAGTCCCAAATCATTCTGTTTCATCTTCCCACTGGATCTTGTCTGGGGTCCTTGACTTGAGGTACAGGTTGAACACTGATGGCACCATGATTTCACATCCTGGCAGTAGTTGACCCAGTAAAATCTGTCGCGGATCTTGTCAATCATTCTGTTAACTCCGAGATGAGCCCCAACCTTTCTATTATGTACTTCGTCCAGAATTTCCGATACCCTCTTCCTTGGTACCACTAACTGCGTCTTCACTACTTTGCCATCGGCGCTTTCCCAGGCTCGTTTAAGGAGTCCATTTTCAACTACCAGGGAGTCCCACTGAGCCCACAGAGATTTAACAGTAGATCCCTTAGTTGAAATATCTCTCCAGCTTGGTCTTGGTTGACGTTTTTCCTTAGCTTTTAGTAGCAGTGCTATTTCATTATCCTCAAGCTGATCCTTCTTCAGTTGCTCTGTGGTCCACTGCTGATCAACCTTAAACCTGATTCGCCTAATGGGAGTGATTCCTTCTCGTTGGTCAGTTCTTTGGCGATGTTTATAATTATCCTCACATAACCTTCTGGATAAAGCATCTGTATTACTATGCCATCTTCCTTCCCTGTGCTTAGCCTTAAAGTTATATTGTTTCAACTCTTCCTGACTTGGCTTTAAACTGCTGTTGTCTCTGGATGGAGCTGTAGGTCGTAGTTGTACTCGACAGTCTCTCTTAAAATGCCCAATGTTGCCACATATATAGCACTGATTTGAAACATTTCGGTTACGTGGCATATCTTCTAGTGGCTCCCGTAATCTTTGTACTTGACAGTCCCTTCTGAAATGCCCAGTCCTGCCGCATCTATAGCACTGATTTATAGCCTTTTGATTACATGGTCTAACTTCTGTTGGCTCCCGGAATATCCGTACTCGACAGTCCCTTCTGAAATGTCCAGTCTTTCCACATCTATAGCACTGATTTGATGTATTTCGGTTACGTGGCCTATCTTCCATTGGCTCCTGGAATCTTTGTACTCGACAGTCCCTTTTGAAGTGTCCAGTCTTGCCACATCTATAGCACTGATTGCGGTTGTATGGACTAACTTCTAGTGACTCCCGGAATCTCTCCGTGGCCTGAAGAACTTCGGTTAATTTCTTCAAAATACCGCCCATTTCAGTTAGTTCACAATTATTCGCCAAATTTTCTTCCTCGATGGATACGTCCCTGATTGCTGGCTTAGAGATGTTACAGGCCGCCTCGATTTCCAGAGCTCTACCCAAAACTTCACGGCTGCTATCAAATTTGGCTAGACGTAACATCTTCTGAGTTTCTGCATCTCTGACACCGTCCACAAAATATTCAGCAACAAGTTCCTCTTGAAATTCCTCTGTCGCTCCCGGGTAGGCCAATTGAATGAGACGTCTAATGTCTGCCTCAAATTCTTGCAGGTTTTCACCAGGCTTCTGATGTCGGGACTTAACTTTTGCCTGATACAGTTGTCTTCTATGTTGGTCTCCAAATCGTCTCTCCAGGGCAGCTGCAAGTATATCATATTTCCCTTGTTGGCTGATGGGAATGGTCTGCAGTAGTTCTAGGGCAGACCCACGAAGCGCTACCACTAGTGATGTAGCCATTTCTTCATTATTCCAACCGTTGGCAACAGCAGCGGCTTCAAATTGTCTTTTGTACATTGTCCAAGATGTTTGACCTTCATACGTTGGAGGTTTTATATTTTGTTCTGTGGCGAATACCCTGCTCTCGGTGGGTCCTTGATTTTTTAGTCTGGTAACTTCTGCCTGAAGATTCTTCATTTCCTTTTGTATATTGTCTACTTCTTTTTCAAATTTCTCATTTTGCCCGTCCAAAATTTTCTGAAGCCGGTCCTGTTCTATTTGCCTTTTATCTTCTTGGTCTTGTAAAATTTTCTGGAGCCGGTCCTGTTTTGCTTGCCTTCTGTCTTCTTGATCTTGTAAAATTTTCTGAAGCCGGTCCTGTTCTATTTGCCTCTTATCTTCTTGATCTTGAAAAATTTTCTGAAGCCGGTCCTGTTCTGCTTGCCTTCTACGTTCATCCTGTTCCCGTTCCGCTTGTCTTTTATCTTCTTGATCTTGCAAAATTTTCTGAAGCCGGTCGTCCTGTTCTTTTTGCCTTTTATCTTCCTGGTCTTTTAAAATTTTCTGAAGCCGGTCCTGTTCTATTTGCTTTTTACGTTCTTCCTCTTCCCGATCCACTTGCCTTCTACGTTCATCCTCTTCCCGATCCGCTCGCCTCTCAGCATTTAAATTATCCATAAAATCGGCCAACATTTTATTTATTTGTTCCATTTCTGCCGCTTGTTGCCTCGTATTGACCATAGAATTTTATAAAATTTTCACAGAATCCACCAAACAAACGGTCTCGTTGACTTACTTTTCTTTCCTCGAAAAATACTTCACAAGTCCGGTCCTTTCACAATCCAACTTCTGACACCAAATGTTACGTTTTTCCCGTGGGTTCTTAACAGAATTACAACTTTGCTTATTTTCAACTAATACTCTCTTTATTCACTACCACTGTATACAATTTAACTTACTAAACTAGTCTTATAACTTTACCACTAATATCTATTCAACACTCAATCATTAACTGAACTGAACTGCTAACCGACTGACTTAGGTCTGCTTATATATAATCTCAAATCTATCACGAATATTCGGGAAGTATTCCAAGGCCACTCTATATGATCTCGACGAGGACATCGAGATAATTCCAGCTATCCCGTAACTTCGCGGCGGGCCGGTCGATGATTCATACAGACAGAGAAGCGAGGGGCACGGCGGGGCGGCTAGTTCTATAGGGTAGCACAAAAACGTCCGGATGGTTGTTAGTCTAGCCGTAACAATACTAAAATCATAAAAACAGTTCAAAACATTATACTCTCTCCATTAACTAAGCTTATTAACCAGTCCATTGGTGAAAACATTTTTCCATCCTCACTTAAAAAAGCCAAGGTTGTACTTATCTTTAAATAGTCCATTATTTTGAAACAGATCAACTATTCTATCATGGGCAGTATGGTTTTAGAGATGGGAAATCAACGGTCTTGGCCATTAAGGAGCTGGTGAGACACATACGCAATGGCTTCGCGGTTGATCTTGACACATTTGTGTCTTGCTTGGATCTAACGAAGGCATTTGACTGTGTGTCTCATGAAGTTCTACTGTCCAAGTTGCCGCTCTACAACTTTGATAATGCAAGCGTAGAGCTTTTAAGATGTGCAACTAATAAAATATCAAGTTCCTCAGGGTTCAGTACTGGGTCCGACCCTTTTCCTAATATATGTGAATGATCTTGCTTATCACAACTTAGATAATCTCCATGACAGCAACCTAGTCCTTTTTGCAGATGACACTACTTCATGTAAGAGTTACCACCCCTCCAATATTAATGACAGTGGTATTCAGTCAACCAAAGATAGTATTGCAGCTTGGTTTCTATGCAATAAGCTGTGTCTAAACGCTTCTAAGACACAAAACATAAACTTTTCTTTGAGAAGAAACCAAGCAGACTCTGAACTTTTAAGAGACTGCATCATGGAAGTAAAGGTCTAACCTGGGAAGCTCATGTCCTAAATCTATGTAATAAACTCTCTCGTTGTATATATATATCTCATCCGAAATTTGTCAGCCACTGTCTCTATTAAAACTTTGATGTATGCATATCATGGGTTGTTTGGTGCTAATATGGCCTATGTAATTCTCTCCTGGGGGCAATCTAGTCACGCACAAGGAATCTTTGGCTTGCAAAGGAGATGTGTGAGGGTTATATTTGGTGCGGGGTACCAACAGGACTGTAGAGGAATGTTTCGTAGATTGCACATTCTGACTTTTCCCAGTTTGTATATTCTGAATTGTCTAGTATACATTAAGAATAGACAACTCTCTCTCACAACTCATGCTGATATTCATAATTATCCTACAAGAGGTCGAAGCAACATTGTGCCGAGCTTTCATAGGCTCTCAAGAACCAGATGCGGTACGGATTACTTTGGCATACTTTTTTATAATGCTTTGCCGGAGGCAGTGAGGTTTTTAGGTCCTCGAGTGTTTAAAGAAAAGTTGAAGTTATACTGTATTGAAAAATAATTTTTCCCTGTAAATGAATTTTTGCATAATGACTTTAGTGACTTTGACAATCTTCATTGAATGACTTGTTTGATGATAGTGTATGTATTTTTACATTTATCAAACTACCACTTTCTGACAGCAAAAACGTGTTTTTTTCCAAAGATCAAATTCCGTATAAATTGGAACGTTATTAATGTATATGGAGCTCCGGAGGAGATCCATGGAGATCCAAAAAATATCCATGGATATATTTGGAGATCTTAGGATAGCCCTGATGAAGATCCATGGAGATACAAGAAGATCTCCACAAACGGAGATTTTCTGTCTTAAAAAATCGCAAGTGACTGCCCCCTCGCACTCAGCCGAGCTGCATGATAGAACTTTAAGGTTGCACGACAGTTCACACGAAGATTCACTTGAATTACTCAACTTTTCATACGGCCACACAGCAAAAGTACACGACAGACTACTGGA
The DNA here is from genome assembly GCA_016904865.1 of Pissodes strobi. Taxonomy (NCBI): domain Eukaryota; kingdom Metazoa; phylum Arthropoda; class Insecta; order Coleoptera; family Curculionidae; genus Pissodes; species Pissodes strobi. The sequence goes on along the minus strand of JAEQML010079074.1, from coordinate 5,585 downwards.
GAATATTGTAAATCAATGGCCAGCTTTTGGTTTTGCCGTTTTCTAATCTGACCAAAATTCGTGTTTTGGCATCTTCAACACATGCTATCAATATATTTATTATTGACATCTGATTACAAGAGTTACGCTATTAAGATAACGAATCATAGAAAACATAAAGGGCTCAAATTCCAAATTGACGTAAATATTTTTAGAAAACAAAACATTATTATTTTAAACAAATAATAAAATATTGTACATGTTCTTATCTTATTAAGATGTTCAGTATTGCCAGCTCTAGTTAGAGACTCATCTTATGTGGTGTGCTACAGTATATTGCAGAGGAGATTCTGTTAAATTAGGCAAAAATACTCTCTTCGGAGGTTTTCTTCACGTCTTTATTCTTCATATAAATGCCTGGATTTATAAGGTAACGATGTTTCTAGTTGCAATGGCTGTAACATAATTTTAAATTTTTCTTGTTGATTGTTTGACAAAAAACAACCGACAAATTAGAGGCCATTTGAAGCAACGTCTTTAAAATAAAATACCAGAATTTTCGATGAAGGTGCTTATTAAATTACAATTTTATAATGAAATCGTACATAAAACCTTGTATGTCACTCGTACGTACAGGGTTATCCAACGAGGACTAGACAAGGCGATTTTTTAACTTTCCCTGTACTTTAATAAAAAAAAAACTGGAATAGCCATCTTACATAATTTTCTCCCGCGGATAAAATTAACCGGACCTTTTAAACCTCTGGTTAAATTCAAAGTTACTATCACTCGATAGCTTATGAAAACCCAAGATAGGAATGTGCAAACCGTTTTCTTTGATCTCGTGCGGTTTAGATTTTAGAGCCTGATGTCAAAGTGTCAAAATGCCCGACTTTCAACTGTCAATATTTGGTAAATAGCTAAAAACAGGTATAGAATATTATACACAAAATGTGTTAAGATTTTTCTAGAGAGTCCAAAAATGTAGTAATATACAGGATGTTCCATTTAAAAAAAATATCAAAGTGACCCCTAGCACTTTTATTTGATGTTCAATTGTTTTTTGCTGAACATATCCGAATTCGCGGGAGAAACTTACATAAGATGGCTATTTCAGTTTTTTTTTTATAGAAGTACAGGGTCATTTTTTATATTTTCCCACCCCCCTTTTTTGTGCCACTGTTTAGAAAAAAGATGTAAATATAAAAGTTGTAGTGCTGGAGAAGTAGTTCTCATAAAACATATTTTTGGCTATACAGGGTGTTGCAAAAAGTGTGAAGAACAAAAAATATATTTTTTTAAATGGTATATTTCTCCTCAGGACGAAAGATCTTTATTCTCCGATTACAAAAACATATAATTTGTCTACATTTGCTTAAGCCATTTCCGAGCTATTTGCCTTTAAAAGTTGACAAAGCTTGAATTCAAACCAATCGAAGTAGCCTTGCTCGCCATTAAGAAAAATATGAAATGTGTCAAAATAGACGTGAATGACAGTGGCCAAAACAGCTATTATGTCAAATTATTGGCTCTATTTTTTATGAAGGTTCCCTCTAACTGGCCAAAGATATTTACAATTTTTAAATCAGGAAACAGAGATTTTCTTGGTATGTTTCCAATTCGCCAATCTGCTCAAATAGAGGCGGGGAACCGTCCACTGGCCACCGAACAGCCCAGATCTAACGCCCTTAGATGCGTTTTTGTGGGGATATTTAAAAACAAAGTATATGCTCAGAGAGGTGCCATTATTGAAGAGCTCAGGGTGAGAATTGAATACTATATAAACGACCTTAACCAGAACAATACAATTTTTATTACCCATGCAACAAATAAATTAGAAAGCGACTTCCGAGTTTGTATCAATAGTGGGCATATTCAACAATAATTGAAATACTGAAGTTTTTATTATCAAACATGTTAAGATACGAATTTGTATATAATAATAAAAAAATATTAAAACAATGATTTATTTTACTTAAATCAGCTTTTAAAGTTAAACAGCTCAGAAATGGCTTAAACACATGTAGACAAATTATATGTTTTTGTAATCGGAGAACAAAGATCTTTCGTCCTGAGGAGAAATATACAGGGTGTTCCGTATAAAAAATATATTTTTTTTTTGTTTTTCACACTTTTTGCAACATCCTGTATAGACAAAAAAAATGTATTCTCAGAACTACTTTTCAAGCACTACAACTTTCCTATTTACATATTTTTTCTACACATTGGCACAAAAAAGTTAAAGAGGGTGGGAAAATATAAAAAATGACAGGGAAAGTCAAAAAATCGCCTTATCTAGTCCTCGTTGGATAACCCTGTACATAAATAAGACCATAATGGGTTCGTCCTTTTATTATAGCTTAGCTCACAAGCACGCTTAGCCATAACCAGACTCGTCCAGTAAAGCCTTATCTTATCCACTTTTAACATAAGTAGGTTTTTTTGAGGTGTTCGGATTCTTTGGATTAATAAATTTGACTGTGCCAATTTACATCCTTCGACCCAAGATTGAAGTTAATCTTATTCGTTTACGTCTTTCCAAACGTCATTAGAACTTAAAATTTGTCGAGGTACACATTAACTTTATCATAATTTTGCATAATAATTGCAGATTTTTTAAAAGCTCTTATTATAGAAGTATTAATTATTACAAGTTTATTCAATTCATCAAATTACAGCATTTTTGTAACACTATTACCACTTCTGATTATGTTTAATATTTACACAACTGTACTACTAGCCTACTTGACACTTTTTTACCAAGAAAACCACTAGTTTAAGTCCCTTACAAACTGCGGTTGATATATCACAAACTGCATCTAATGAGATAATAATTATTGTTATCGAAGGCGCCTTGGAAACGTTAGGTTCTCGCAACAAGTTCTAGTGACCTTTAAATCGCCTTTCACCCGCAGCGTACTGAGCTTAATTAACAAAACAAATAAAAACTCCAAATCGGAATCCGACACAAAATAAATAAGACTCTTGCTTTATTTATAATAATTATGGCTTATGGCTTAATATTAAGTTTAAATTATAAACTATATATTTGAACAGTATAGTCACAAATAGTGAAGGGACTATTCGAATACAAATAATCGAAGTATTCGATTCTGGCTTGCATTCGAATGCATTCGATTCTCAACGAAGAATTCGAATACCAGAAATATTCGCTAATATGCGCTAAAATACCAACGAATTCGAATGCTGTTTGAATCGAAATGAAATTTGAATCGGCACAATTCGCGTCAAATGCGATTATAATATATGCGGTAGTCGTCAGGTATGACATACATTTTTTTGCAATATGCAGAATATAAGGAGTGTTAGGAATTCAAATTTAAATGATTAAAAACTGATGATTTATTAGTAAATCTTTAATAAACTTTCACATAATATCTAAACAAAACAACTTTTTAACCAATATTTTATTTTTTAATCGTTAATGCTTTCGCTAATCTTTGTAAAAGATTTTGCTCTTATGCTTAAATGTATCAAGAATGAAGACTTCAAGATCAAACAATCCAGAATCAGACAATTTGTAAATTTGAATTCGAGAACGAGACTTCGAAGTCCCTCGAAATCTCGAGAGGCTGAATCGCTAATTGAAATATTCGGGATATCGCGACTAATCCAAATAATTCGATTCTTTGTATTCGAATGATCATTCGATTCTCAAAAGTATTCGAATGCAAGATATTCGATTCTAAAAATCATCCGATTTTCCCTTCACTAGTCACAAATTGTAAAGTATCAAAAATTAACTAGTTCTGGTAATTTGGGTCTGATTTTTAAAAAATAATAAAACGATAAAATCGTATTCGTATTTCAAGTTGCAAAAGGTATTGCAATATTTGGTACGGAAATAAAATTTCATAAATTCGTCAATTTTAACCGAGACTAAGAGCGATAAAGGTAATTTTGGAGTAATTCAAAAGTTTTCTTCTCTTTTTGTAGAATTGCATAAATTCATTCTTAACAATTAACATGGATAAACCACTTTAATAATTAGTAGGTAAATGAATTGTGACATTTACATTTAGGTGACACATGTAAAATTACAAATGTCATCATTTGATTCCCCGTGTCTCCTCAATAAAATAAACATGCTAAAACATATATCTTCTCAGATTCGATAGAGAACGCAAGATAAGGTTTATGTATATGCAACTAATATCTAAATTACTAAGTGAGCCACCTCAAACGATTCACCTCTCATAATAGGTGTTTTTCTTTCACCTACACCAACTGCACTTGGTGTAGGACAGTGTAGCTCCACCAAATAATCGTGCATCAGCGAAAGAAAAAGCCATCTTATCTTTATGATCGCAAAGTATTATTGCCTTTTTCATGATTTCCTTACAAAATTGTCTTGGGCCTTGGGCAGCAACTGCTTAACAAAACTGTAGGTTAAGTTTTAATTTGTTTATTATTTTTTCGCCAGTTCGCCATTGTCCCAGCATCCTGCACCAACTTACACCAACAAAATAGTCGGTGGAGAAAGTGCTGCTGCACTAAATGACACTCAGTGCACCGGAGAACGAAAAAGGGTTGGGGCAAAAGGTGTACTTAGTGCAGGTGAAAGAATAACACCTAATAAGTCTAACAACTTAAAAAAGCCGATTCGACAAATAAGTCAAATTAACGAAGTCAAAATTGTGAACAACATCCTGTTGTAAGTTTTTTGGCCGGAATCGCATCATCTCTCAAATCGCTCGATCTAGTTCGTCCACTTGCTGCTAAAGGGAAGATTTTCAAAGTAGTACAAGAGTACGAATTGCAGCAGCTTCATGTGAATAGCCAACAAAGAAATTCCATGTTTTGTGTGTATCCGTCAAATCAGCACAAACGTCCTTTGTCTCAACGCCTGCGCACATCAAGTGTGTATCCGTCAACATCATCAGTAGGAAATGGACCGTCTGCAGATGTATGTGGACCTCCACATTTTCCAAAGCATGTTGCACCAACAGCAAAATTGCTCACCATCATTACAGGGGAAGACAACAACCTTTCATTTGCACAACTTTTCTAAGGTTGTCTGTTTGAAATAAATATTATAACTTTCATGACAAGACATACATCGTTTAATTGTTTTGTTTTTCATTCTTTTTAGTGTACCTCAAATTCTTGGAGTTTAAGTTCCAACAAGTTGAACACTGACATCGACATTCTAAATTATTGATAAAATTTTGTCTCGTCGTCCAACAAACGAGGTAAAAGTGTGGAAAACTCTTCTTGTACAAACAGATCTTCTTTTTCAAGCAGCATGTATCCAAAATCTGGGTTTTCCTCTGTTCTCCATGAAAGATCTCTGATTTCCTTCAGCTTCTTCTTCTAAACAAAGTGTCACCATGGCTAAATCGCAGTTGCTAAAATGTTTGAACATTTTGCGCACAAGACCTTCCGCGATATTGTTTGAATCGAGACTCGCGAGTCTCGGATCGGACTGGAGTCGGATCGGGGAAGTGTATGACAAGTGTATCTCGGCCTTTTTCGACATATGTTTAGTAAAGAAACTAGAGGCTATTTTATATGTAGAATGCGCTATTAAGATCTTTTACACTAATTTCGGGACACCCTGTATATATAGTACATAGAAAACATAC
>JAEQML010079073.1:0-12146 GCA_016904865.1 Pissodes strobi | reverse complement strand
CTTAATTTTATTTTCTTGGGAATAAAGTCCTTGTAAATAACAACAATATTATTTTCAGCTACATGTTACAAAAAGCTTTAACGTTTCGGTTATTCACTAACCTTCATCAGAAACTTAGAGTTAAAAACATATGCTAATAGTACTATTTGAGATAACATACCTTCCATACAAAAATCTGAAGACTTACACGACATTTCAAAAGAAATTCTTTAAAAAACACACTATTTTCAACATTTTACAGCACAATGTATATGGTACGTTGACAAACACATAATGAATATATTTTAAAATTAACTAATAAAATAAGAGTTTTGTAGGTAGAGTAAAAAAACGAGAACGGAAAGTATGAACGTTTAAGAGGTCCAATTCCTTTTGGTATGAAAAATTGATTCTCCTAGAAAAGTCCGATATTTTCTTGGGGTTTTTGTTCTTATTTTATGATATTGTAATATATTCTGCTGAGTTGTTTTGTGTCAGTTTTGGCATTTACATCATTTCTATTTCTTTGAATTTCGATCATTTCTTGTATTTCCCGTCTCTTTGTATGGTTTTCCGTTTTTAATATTTTTACGTTTTCAAAGTCAAAACTATGCTGCTTTTCAATGCTATGTATTGTGTTGATAAAGCGGTTGTGTCCCTTATCACTGACAGTAATGTTATGATTTTTAAATACTTGTTGTAGGTTTTCCCATAAATTTGGAATATATGGCATAGAAAGGTTAATCCTGTTATCTTGCGTTTTTCTTTTTTTTATTGTCGTTATAGAATTTGTGAGTTCTTCTTTTAAAAATATCATTTATAATTTTAGTGGGATAGTTATTTATTTTTAGTGCATCCTTGGCCTTGTCAATAGCGTTTTTTCTATATTCTGGATCGGATAATTTTATAGCTCGGTCTACAAGGCCTATAACCACAGATTTTTTTTGGGCTAAAGGATGATGAATCAAAATTAAGATATCTAGAAGACCAAGTTTCTTTAGTATATCATTCTGTTTTTATATTATTATTACTGTGATGGAGAGTAAGATCTAAAAAATTAATAGTTCCTTCCAGTTCCTTTTCATTGCCATAATACAGTCGTCGACGTATCTGGAGAAAAATGGTATGATGAAATCAAAGTTTTCCATTATAATTTCCTCTAAATCTTCTAGGACTAGTTGAGCTCTAACACTGGATATTGCAGCACCCATAGCACAACCTTCTCTCTGTTTATAGAAGATTTCATTGTACAAAAAGTACGTCAACTGTAAAGTAAGTTCGATTGCGTTTAGAAAATCATTTAATGGTATATCTGTGTATGATTTTAAATGATTCCATTTTTTTTTAATAACATTTTTTGCCACGTCAATAAGAATATTTGTGTATAAAGAAACAACGTCTAGTGATATTAATATATAGTTTTCTGGTAATGATTTATCTTTAATTTTATTTTTGAAGTCAAATGAATCTTTAATGTAGTAAGTATTTTGATTGACAATGTTTCGTAAAATATTCTTTAAAAATTTGGAGAGGTTTTCAAAAGGTGATACATGAAACAACAGGTCTTAATGGAATATTTTGCTTATGCAATTTTGGTAGGTCATAAATCGGAACCCACTCAGATGACTAAAATAAGTTGAGACTAAGTGAAACTAACCGAAAGCTGATTAGACGACGAACCAAAAGTATCCAAATCTATTGAAATTGAATATAACGTATCGGAGCCAACTCAAATGACTACAATATGTTAAGACTAAGTGAAACTAACCGCAATACTGTCAACGATAGGACTGACATGGGAAATTTGAGTCAAATAAACAATAATAACTTATTTTAGTCATCTGAGTGGGTTCCGATACTTTATAATCATTTTTAATAGATTTGGTTAATTTTGGTTAATCGTCTAATAAACTTTCGGTTAGTTTTACTTAGGCTCAAGTTATTTTATTTATTTGAGCCGGTTCCGATACGCTATAATCAATATTAATAGATTTGGTTAGTTTTGGTTAGTCGATCAATCAACTTTCGGTTAATTTCAATTAGTTTAATTTAATTTAGTCATTTGAACCAGCTCCGATACGTTTCAATAAAATTTAATGTTTTTGGTTAGTCGCCAAAATTAAGTTCGTTTTGGTTAGTTTTAACTTATTTTAATATATTCCGATACGTTTTAGCCCTTTTTGGTGCTTTTGGTTACTTTTGGTCAGTCGTTCAATCAACTTTCGGTTAGTTCCAGTTAGTTCCAATTTATTTTAGCAATTTGAACCGTATCCGATATATTATAACCAATTTTAATGTTTTTGGCTAGTCGCCAGAGTTCGGTTACTTTGCTTTTGGTGACCTATGGTTTGTTTGGGTTAGTCGTTCAATCAACTTTCGGTTAGTTTCAATTAGTTTTAATTTATTTTTGTCATTTGAACCGATTCCGTCAGCATCAAACTAACACGATTTTCATGCGTGTGACGTCATGTGACAATGAACATCTTTATGGGAAAATGAAAAATTTTTACATATAACAATTGTTAAGCAGTCAATCATATATTGTCAAGTTATGAATTGTAGACATTTTTAAAAAGATGAACATAGAATATAAAATCAATTAACATACACATTTTTAAAACCATACTTGCTAAAGAGGTGCTTCTTGACGCCTAACATGGACAGTTCTGGCAGACAAATGACAGGCGGACAGGAAGAGCTCTAGAATCAGACTTGATTGCAGGGAACCGCGAAAAAACGGGATAAAACCGGAGTGCGCTCGGAATTGTTACACGTCCATCAAACTTAATACGTTCTTTTTGAAAAAGGGGGAAAAGGAAACATTTCTGGTTTCCGGAAATAGGCGGAAACTAAAAAAGTAGATAGTCTTTGGAAATGATTCTATTTATTCGGTGTTTGTAGTAGGTAATTCTTGTTCCGATAGTGACTGGAATTTATCCTTGTGGAGTTTGAGAAGGTAATTATAAATGGAACTTAAGTTTTATATCTCACTTTTCTTATTTAGGCAATTATCAGAATATTTGATATTAATAATTTCCAAAATCAATCTCTTATAGTAATTATTAGCTTTCGCTAAGATTGTTGCTTCGTTACAATTGATGGTGTGACCTCCTTAATGACATGCTCCGAAAGGGCACAAGATGAGACCAATCACTTCTGTGAGGGATAATGCAACCATTGAGATTTCTTTGGATGTTTGGCCAACGTAAACTGAATTACAATCGTTACATGGAATCTTATAAATTACATTCCAGTTTTCCTTGATAGACAAAGGTGTTTTAGTCTTACTATACAAATTAGAAACTATCTTTACCTGTTTCTTCGCACACTTGACGTCAGTGGCCCTAAATAGGTTAATAAGTTGTGATGTGAGATTTTCGACATAAGACACAACTAAGAAACGAATGTTGGTATTGTTAATACTGTTTTCTATGATTAGTTGTTGGTTATCCGAAAGGCGTTGTAGAGATCGTGATGCCAACGTCAAGGGCTGGCTCGGTTGTAAAAAAATATTTTTTGTCATACGCTCCCAAAAATAGCTATTTTACGGACTCATTTGAGTCCGTAAAATGCTTCTTTTTAGGCCTAGTCCCTAAAAGTCGTCATGGCACCTTTACGGACTATTTCAAAATTCCTGAATATGTCTAAACGTCAAATTTCGAATGACATGACAAAATTGTCAAATAGTTGCTACGATATCAAATTCTAAGCTAACTTTGTCGTACATTATGATTTCAAAAATTATGGTAAATTTGCAAATTTGGGCGTTCTGAAGAATTGCAAAAAGCGTGTAAATAAAAATTAAATTTTGGGAGCGTATGACAAAAAATAGTGTTTGTCACACGTACCTAAATGAAGTTTTTCAGGACTCATCTGCTATTCCGGACTCGGCTAACGCCTCGTCCGGAAACAGCAATGATTCGTCCTGAAAAACTCCATTTTAGGTACTTGTAACAAAAATAACTATTCCGGGACAGCATAGCTTGTATCAAAAAGGAACTTGTTAACAACTTTTACTGGGTAAGAGTTTTCAAGCGATATGGCCTAGAGTGCCTTGAGAGCCGAATCTCTGTGTTGGATGAGTAAGCATTATCGCTCTACTTTTATGCCCAAAACCAGGTTTACCTTCATTTTGAAATGATGATAAAAGTTGTAACTTATAACGGTTTGAGGCCATCGGTTTTCTGTACCAAATAGTCCTCAATATGTTGTCATCCGACCGAACGACCTTTATTTCGGGAAAAGGAATACTGCTGTCATTTTTTTCCTCGACCGTGACCTGGATGTTTTAGTTATACGTGTTAAACAGCTCTAATGTTTCTGCGATCCTGTTTTTAGGTACCGACAGAAGTAGGTCGTCTACGTACCTCTTTACAAAAGGAACATGATATGGCACATATTGCAAGCAATCTCTGACCAAGTCATCAAGTATAAAATTGACCAAAATTTGTGAAAGCTTCGAACCCATGGTGGTACCAAAAATTTGTTTAAAATATTCGTTGTCAAAAATGAAATAATTAGAGTCAAATATAAAAGAAATTATTTTTATCATCATACCCAAATCAATTGTGCAATGCTGAGCGATAATGTCCCAATGGCTTCTCATACTCTCAAGAATCACGTCCAACGTCAACTTTGTGAAGAGAGAGACAACGTCAAAGCTTACAATAACATAGTTGTTCGGTAATTGACGGTTGTTTATGAATTGACTGAAAGAAAAAGAATCTCTTACATAGCAATCATTAATATAATATAGAGATCAGCGTCTCTATATAAGATAGAGATCAGCGTCTCTCTGAGTACATAAAACTACTGTAGCTTTTCTGCACCTGAGTGTATTTATACTTTTATTGAAAATAACAATTGTCCCATCATTATCACTTAAGAATTAGACTTTGTAATTGTCACTTCCAAAAACCGTTTTCAAGATATTTGCTATTAAAAGTTTGACTGCATTGAAAACTATTTACTTTACTCATAAGTAAAATATTTACCGTAAAGTAGACTGTGTGTTAATTCTGAATTTGATGTTTTTTAAATAATAGAATATTATTAACCAAGGATCAGATAGATAATATTATTGCCTTAGCTTCGATTTTAAATCTCGAGGAGTGTAGAGAGTAGAGACCAGGGCTAATATACCTACCCGCAATTTTTTTCACTAGTAACACATCTATCAAATATTTTTGGTATAATTATTAAAGCATTAATTATATATTTTTTATAAGATTGCTTATTTATTAATTATTTCAATCGAGTTATCTTTGCTTTTTGAATATTGGATCATTATTATCTGTCAGATAGGCTTGATAACTGTCAATTGGTGTAATAAAATTATTTGACAAAGAGTAAGGAAAAACAACTTCTCAAGTTAAAAATTGGCCAAAAATGGTTGATATTAGAGCTAGAAGTGGAAAAAAGCATTTATTTATTTTTCTATAATCTAGTTTTTAATAAGAAATGTCTCGAAACCAACGATGTGACAATTGATATTTTCAATAAAGGCAAAAAATGTTACAATGGAGCGCCCTCGACTATTTTCAACAAAATTGGCGATAAATTTGAATTCCCTGCCCCAAAAGACTCTATTACTACATTTTGTGCAAAAATAATAGTTTTACTTTGACACTATCTTGGATATTACGAACTTTTGAACGTAAGTAAGTTTGGTTAAATCCTAATGTTTTTGCATAAGGAATTTGTTATTTTGCTATGCAATATTAATGTTGGAACACCCTGTAGAGGGTAACACTACATGTTTGAGATTTATTTAATTAATTGTGTACTTAAACGTTTAACATAAATGAAAATGTAACGTATCATCCCTTTTTAATAGAGCAGCATTTGTAGTTCACTTATTACTTTCACGGTTTAAATAATGCATGGACAAATAAAAAGTGTAGGAACCCAAAAAATAATCAACACACAATAAATTTAAATTTTAATCATAGGCGTAATCGCTTTATTTGAAACTATATCTAGGGCCATTATTATTATAAAAATTAGCAAAAAATATTAGATACAAAATTTTGGAGTTTTTGGGAACCATCCGAATTTGACAAAAAGAAATATAAAAGATGATAAGAAGTTGACAAATGACACCAGCTGGTAGAATAATTTTATTTTTAATTTATACTTTATTATAATAATGTTAATGTTGTTGTTGTTGAATCTTCTATACCAAAATTATTCATTTTATTATAAGTAAATAGTACAATTTTGAAATAAGGAGAAAAGATCTACCGATTATATATTATGCAGATAATATATAGGGTGTTCCATTTAAAATAACGAATTTGACGCACAAATATGCCATTAACTATGTCGCTTGCCTAGTGACTTAAAATTCATATGGTGCATTGAAAAACAAAAATACAATTAGAATTCATACACTAGAATATTTAATTTTGTTTCCAATATAGGTAGAAAACTACATTTTATACTTTTGAAATGTGGCAAAACATTTATTCCTGTTGGTTTCCAAAGCATCCTACAGGTTTTAAGTCGGTAAGCAAGCGACAGAGTTGGCATTTTTGTTTTTCAACGCCCTCTAGATGGTTTAAGTAAGTAGGTATTTTGATATTTATTTATTTATTTATTTATTTACGGGATGCCCCCATTAACAAAATTACAACAAAATTAATAACCTAACCATAACAATCAGAAAATCATATACTTTAGGTAATTAAGTAAACAAAACTTATTTTTCATACAAAATATACTTATAAAGAAAATAACAAATTAAATAAGTCCCATGATTCTACATTCACAATAAATTAAGAACTTACATAGAAGTAACTACTATATAAGATGACAATATATATTAAGAAAAATTTGATGTATTAGAGAAACATTTGAAAATATGCAAATTTATCGATTTTCAATAAACTCAGTCAGAGACCGCTTAAACTCTGAAGAACTTATATCTATTATGCAATAATGACAATTACACTAATTTCCCAGCAGGTGAAAGCTATTTATAAGTGAGTATTTACCATAGTTTGTGTAGTGTTGTTTTATTAGAAATAGTGGCATCTCTCTGAGAAATCTGGTATTGCATCTAAAATTTACAAGACTTAATAATTCAGAACAATCAATACTACCATTAAGAAGTTTATAAAGAAAAAGTAAATCACGCCTAGTTCTATAATCCTCAAGAGAAATCTAACCCAACCTTGACCGAAGTTCTGCTATGGAAAAATTTTGCAAATTTTGTCTCCAAGCACAGGTTCTGAGAAACCTATCTTGAACTCTTTCAAGGCTGTGAATGTGGTTCAAATAATAGGGGGAACATACTATGGATGAATAAGACAAGATACTACGAACAAGAGTCAGGTACAGAACTCTAAATACAGACAGATAAAATTTTGGAGAGTTCCTGGGTATAAAACCTAGAACACGAAAGGCCTTATTTGAAATGTTGTTAATGTGGGGAATGATTGTAAATGAGCTGTCAAACAGCACACCCAAATCTCTAATTTCACTCACCCTCGAAAGAACCTTTGCATCAATATGATAGTCAAATGCAAAAACAGCTTTAGATTTAGCAAGGGAAACAACAAAATATTTATCTTTATTCAGATGCAAACCATTAGATAGAGACCAGTTATACAGGGAATTGAGGTCCTACTGAATCCTAAGGCAATCAGATAAGTTTGAAATTCTTAAGTATAGTTTCATATCATCGGCAAATAATAAAAATAGGGAAAACTTAATTATTCCAAAAATATCATTAATAAATAGGTTAAAAAGAAGAGGGCCCACATGGGAACCCTGCGGGACCCCTGATGTAACTAAAATTGGAATTGAGAGTGAACCCGTAATATAGACAAATTGAACTCTCTTGCTTAGATAACTTTTTAGCCAAGAAACCATAACATTTTAACTTGAAAATAAGTAAGGAGTGAATGACAGTGTCAAAGCCCTTCGAGTAAAGTTATTAGGTGATATTATACGGGGTCCTTCAAAGATCGTTTGAAAATTTTTTTAAAAGTTGAATAGGCGCGTTTTGCGTAGAATTATGAAACCTAATTTTCAATTCCATTTTTAGCTAAAACAAGTCTTCTGCTCAAAAAATCTTAATGGTGAAACGTTGTTATCTCTTTTTATTAAAGAGACAGAATTTTTTTTGTAAAACTGTATATTTTTAACGTTACATGTAACTCATCAGTATTAGTGGCCGTTCAATTTGGGCTAAAATCAATTAAAACCAATAAGTGTATTCGAAAACAAAACAAATTATACAGGGTGACTCAAAGATTTGTTGTTTCCTATATTTCATCCTATTTTCATGATTTATGCGACCGTATGTTTACTTCTCTATTTGTTTATGCAAATCTATAAGAAACGTTTAATTGTCTATATTATGTACAGGGTAAAGTAAAAGATGCAAATGAAAACTATGGGAGAGCGTTTTTTTCAACTTTTAATAAAAAAAATACTAACTTATACAAAATTAAAAAAGACCGTTATGCCATTAAAAGATACTCAATAGGTCGTGTGCCCCCACGATTATTAATGACGGCTTTACACCTTCTTTGCATACTTTGTATCAAATGATCTAAGTCTGCTTGTCGTAGTACCCATCAAGCTTCCTGTACATACAGCGGCGAAGAGTTGGTCGCGGTCGAGATGACCTTCCCATAGAACTATTTTTTAGAGCACGTCCCATGCCGTTCTATCGGATTTAAATGGAAATACCTCAATACCTTTGCGGTTTGTTTTGCTTTTAATAAAAAATAATTCTAGCTTATACAAAATTTAAAAAATACCATTAAAACCTTGAAAGATACTCAATAGGTCGTGTACCCCGAACGTTTTTAGCCTACACTTTCCAGCAAACTTTGCATGAAATGATCTACCTATGTTACCTAATTGTACTGTTGTTGTCTTCATGGTAACATTACAATAACCACTCACATTTCATTGGGCTCCTATTCTCTTTATGGATGAATCACGATTTGGGCTCCATCCTGACTGTAGACGTGTACGAATATGGAGAACTCCAGGTAATGAAGCACGATTAAATAATGTACAGGAAGTTCATTCATACAAAGGCGGAGCTGTTATAGTTTGGAGTGGAATCAGTATAGGAACGAACGAAGATTTTTAGAAGATAACGCTATTGAGGTATTGCCATGGCCCGCCCAGTCCCCGGATTTAAATCCGATAGTGCATGCATGGAACATGCTCCAAAGAAGAGTTCTAAGGGAAGAAGGTCAGTTCGAAAACCGCGGCAACTGTTCGCTGCTTTACAGGAAACTTGGTGGGCAATACCACAAGCAGACTTAGATAATTTGATGCAAAGTATGCAAAGAAGGTGTAGAGCTGTCGTGAATAATCGTGGTGGGAACACAACCTATTGAGTATCTTTCAATGTTTTAATGGTGTTTTTAAATTTTGTGTAAGCTAGTATTGTTTTTTTATTAAAAGTTAAAACAAACGCTCTCACCTATTTTCTACTTGCATCATTTACTTTACCCTGTACATAATATAGCAAATTCAGCGTTTTTCAAAAATTCACATAAAGAAATAGAGATGTAAGCATACGGTCGCATAAATCACAAAAAACGAAAATTTAAATATCGGAATTAACAAATCTTTGAGTCATCCTGTATAATTTGTTTTGTTTTCGAGTACCATTATCAGCTTTACTTCATTTTATCACAATTGAATGACCACTGATGCTGATGTGTTACGTGTAACGTTAAAAATATACAGTTTTACAAAATTGTTTCTGTCTCTTCAATAAAATGAGATAACAACGTCTCCCCATTAAGGTTTTTTGAACAGAAGACTTGTTATACCTAAAAATGGAATTGAAATATGAGTTTCGCAATTTTACGTAAAACGCGCCAATTCAACTTTTTTCAAAAATTTCAAACATTCTTTGAAGGATCCCGTATAATATCACCTAATGACTTTAAGTTACTTTGAACAACCATCTTTCAAAGACGATACAGCAACCTTTCGGAAGCTTCATGGCTCGTGAAGATCCGTTCATTTTTAAGAAAGTTCTTGAAGTTTTAATGTCGCCTGCAGTTTTCAATATCCCTAGACTATTTCTATGTGTGTAAGTAGGAGGGAATGACAGTGTCAAAACCCTTCGAGTAATCGGTGTAGATGGAGTCCACCTGATATCCATCCCCGAAAGCTTCGACAATGTAGTTATGATACAATGTTAGATTTGTAGAAGTAGATTTACCCGGTCTAAACCCATGTTGCTCATTGATTAGGAGATTTCTGCAATGTCAAGTAAGATGTTTATTAAGTATGAATTCAAAATGTTTAGGAATATCAGACAACATAACAACAGGTCTAATTTTTTGTATTATCTTTGTCACCATTGTTGTATATAGGGGTTATAAAGCTATCACGCCACTTATCAGGAAAAATTTGCAATTTAAGTGACCAATTAAAATGGCAATAAAACCAAGAACACGAAAGGCCATATTTGAAATGTTGTTAATGTGGGGAATGAATGTAAATGAGTTGTCAAATAGCACACCCAAATTTCTAATTTTAGTCACCCTCGAAAGAACCTTTGCATCAATATGATAGTCAAATGCAAATACAGCTTTAGATTTAGCAGAGGAAACAACAAAATATTTATATTTATTCAGATGCAAGCTATTAGATAGAGACCAGTTATACAGTGAATTAAGATCCTCCTGAATCCTAAGGCAATCAGATAAGTTTGAAATTCTTAAGTATAGTTTCATATCATCTCCAAAAATATTATCAATAAATTGGTTAAAAAGAAGAGGACCAACATGGGAATCCTGCGGGACCCCTGATGTAACCAAAATTGGAATTGAGAGTGAACCTCTAATATAGACAAACTAAACTCTCTTGCTTAGATAACTTTTTAGCCAAGAAAGAAGCCACTCAGGGAAACTATAACATTTTAACTTGAAAATAAGTAAGGAGTGAATGACAGTGTCAAAGCCCTTCGAGTAATCGGTGTAGATGGAGTTCACTTGATATCCATCCCCGAAGGCCTCGATAATGTAGTTATGATACAATGTTAGATTTGTAGAAGTAGATTTACTTTGAATAAACCCATGTTGCTCATTGAATAGGAAATTTCTGCAATGCCAAGTAAGATGTTTATTAAGTATGAATTCAAAATGTTTAGGAACATCAGACAGCATAACAACAGGTCTATAATTTTTTATATTATCTCTGTCACCATTCTTGTATATATCTAGGGGTTATAAAGCTATCACGCCACTTATCAGGAAAAATTTGCAATTTAAGTGACCAATTAAATAGGGTATGTAAAGGTTTAGTTAAACTGAAAACACATTTAAGAAAATATGTAGGAATATTATGAGAAGCATAACTTAGTTTATCCTTAAGGCTATTTATAAAATCAAATACTTCAACAAGTGTAAACTGATTAAATGGGATGTCAACGGAATTTTTTACTCTGAAATTAAAGTTGTCAAGATCAACCTCATTAGATTGATAGACACTAGAGAAGTGGTTAGCAAATAAGTTAGCTATGTCTTTACCTGATTCAGCAGACAATGCATAACATTTGGAATCCCATGATTTTCATTTAGGGAGTTAATATGATTCCAAAACTGTTTGGAGTCAGATTTGATTGACTCATTTATGGTTGAAATGTATGATCTCTAGCATTGGTCAGTTAGTAATTGCCATTGTGTTCGAATATCAGCTGACCGAGTAAATTTAAAATTTGCGTGAGCAGCCTTCTTAGACAAAACAAGCCCTTTTAATTCTGGAGAAAACCAACCCGGGGACCTCGAAGGTTTGTATGATTTTTTTGGTACATAGAGTGATTTTGCATTTGAAATAACTTCATAGAAATTATTTACTGAGAGATCAATGTTTGAAAAGTCAAAAATATCATTCCAGTGAACAAAAGAAAACAAATTATTTAAGCCCAGAAAATCTGCGTTGCGGGAATCAAAATAAACAGTGCTATAATCCAAATGATTAATCCTATCATTATAAGCAATATCACAAGTAATTGCCACATGACGGTAATTGTTTGGGAGTAAAGTATCTGATGCTTGTTGTACTGGCATTTTATTAAAACAGAGTTTTATCCACAATACCGAAACAGAATATTTGCACTCGACGCGCGTTTCGCTAACCATGTTAGCATCATCAGGAGATGATTAAAACTGAGTTTTAAT
>JAEQML010079072.1:0-12147 GCA_016904865.1 Pissodes strobi | reverse complement strand
AAAAAGATGACGCCTGGCGCTGACTCTCATAGGGGATTTGCATTTGTCGATTATATTACTCCGACGGATGCCAAGGTATGTAGTTTGTAAAAGGAATTGGCGATCTATATTGTACAGAGGGTGCTTTAAAAATTTAAGAATCGGTTTAGATTAAGACAAGTAATTTTCGCGAGTAATCTCTAACGAGTTCGCTTTGGTTGCAATTTTTGCTGAGTCATATCGCACTTTCCCTGTTGATATTGAACATAAGGGTTGAATTTTATTTAACATTATGAGAATATTCTGGAAGATATGCCGCCCGTGTTAGTGGAACTAACTGGTCGATTTCAATAACTATTATCGCGTATATATGCGCCCTGAAGCATTGACATTATAAATTTGCATTTAAGAACAGAACATCATTAAATTATAGGATATTTAAACTTCTGAGATAGGTGTGGCTAAAATACCTCTACTATTTAAAGAATGTTGATGCAGGATATTATATTTTGTTTAATTTCTTTTAGAATGCATTTGAAGCTCTTAGTCAAAGCACTCATTTGTACGGAAGGCGTCTAGTTTTAGAATGGGCCACAACCGAAGAAGGAGTTGACGAAATGAGAAAAAGAACAGCAGAACATTTTGGTACAAAAGAGGAAGTCACTTCCAAAAAAAGTGTATTTAACATTGATTAGGAGACATTATATATAATTTATAATAAAAAAAATATATATATGCATATCTTTACCCTGTGGTCTACGAATTTACAGTGCCGCCCAGTCGTCTGGGAACGGTTGTGTATATCTAAAATCATTCATTCGACATACAATCTGAATGGCAGAATGTATTGATAAGGTATACTGGCCATTCCTGGTGTCGTATATTTTCCTTAGCTACCTTTTTTTTTATCTTGAAATGAAAGTTAGCCTGTTTATTTTATGATATTCTTTGTATCATTCGCGGTATATGTTGTACAGCTAACAATCCAATTTTTATCCACTGAATTTCAATATTTTACTGATTTGTGTGTTTAAATCCTTTATTTAAGTGAACTATCTAAGAAAGTGAAAGACGACGCTCCTGACAAAAAACGCATTTATTTGCTGTAAAAAAATATTCTAGTGTAGTTATTTGCATAAAGTGTGGTGATACCTTCCACAGCTCTTGTGTGATGACAGACTGGACAGAAAAAGTTATTTTCATCGATAAAACTCGTGTTATTTGTTGTGACGCTGCTGCCGATGAAATTGAGGTTAGAGGAAAATACGACTTCAAGACAGAGCTATTTGAACACCTAAAAAGGTTAGTGGACGAACTGACCGATACAAATAGGAAAATGCGGACCTATGGAGGCAAAAATTTCTGGATCTAAAAACCCGTTTCCCGCCAGAAAATAGAGAAACAACAGTACCCCGCCTGGATCCAGCCAAACAGCTTACTTCGATGGTGTTGACGTTGACACACGCAGCGGAACGAATCTCGGAAACCGTAGGGACGCCTTTTATAAACCAAGTCCGAGTTTCTGAAAATCCTGATGACGTTCTTTTAGCTGACCCAGACAATGACAGTATCGACGTTGACATTTCGCAACCGGTACCCCGTCAAAATAAAAAAAAACCGGAGAAAAAGAAAATGTTTACATACGCGAAAACGACAAGGAAAATACCGAAAATTTGGTTCCCCAAAAGTAGCTGGAGCTGGGAAATAACGACACACCCTATACCAGCGCTCCGCCGAGCGTGGGAAAAAAAGGGCCAAAAGAGAAGCAGCAGAACCATAAACGTGATGAAAATGACTTGGAAATTGTTTCAAGAAAAAGTAAGCAACATAGTGGTACAAATAGAGATTGTGCCCTAAAAGCAGCCACTTCAGTGCCACTAGAGTGGGTATTCTTGGCACAACAGAGGCGAAATATATTAACAACTATCTCAGAAATACTTACCCCAATCATAGATTCCAATGTTACAAACTCAAGACACTGCAGCTCCTTTAAACTAGATGTTCCAGCAGAAAACAAAGCCAATATCATGAAGAGCTTTGGCCCAGAGGTGTGGTAATTAACCATTTTATCAGTTATCAGCGTCCAAATTAAGTAAAAGCCTCTTTAAAAAGGCTGATGAGGGCACAGTACCTAATGAATATCCTGTGATTTCTGAAGTGGCTGGTAATAGAATACCTTTTGTCAGCAATAGACAAAGAATACTAGAAAATGTGTGTAATAATGCATCTCAGTCAAATCCCAACTAGCATTTATGGTGGCAGATACGTAACTGCTACTATCAAAGCCACTACAAAGTAAGCGGTGACCATCGGCGGCTAGGTACGTCGTATATTCGTAGCTGCTAAGTAACTGCGACCAGAATGGGGAAAGATTTTGAGTAGCCGGGTAGTGTCTTGGGTAGTTTTGGCCACTAAGAGATGATGTGTTACTAATGTTACTATAAAGTAGCCTACTGGTGAATGCGACTTATCTGTTACGAAGCTGCCTAGTCGCAGGTTCGTGGCAATACCAAGTGATTTCCACCGACATGTGGAACTTTCGTTAAATTGTTAAATTTTATTCGCAGCGACCTCTTCATGCAATTTCACACTTCATAAAAATAAACGTCATGATGGAAAATAATTATGGAAGCCATTATTATTTTTTTGTTATTTACCATGTGATTTTAACGCATTTTGTAGGTAAATTCCAAAACGCAATCGACTTTACTGAATAAAATAGTGGGTTTATATGACAACATTTTCGAGCGCCTCTCAAAACATTTCTAATTATTATATTATTTGCAATAGAAAATCATGTAGTAATAAGAAAAAATTATTTGCTTGAAACTGGCGTGAAACTAAAATATTAGTCCACCGTCAAAAATAACAAAATACCTAAGGAAAAAAGCATTAGTCTAGGTATATTTAGCTTGAAAACGCAAAATGTTTGAGCCATTAGGCTGTTCGTCTGAAAAGTCATGAAAAAAATATGGCCGTTTAATCCGAAAAATACTTTATAGTTCCATATGCTTCCACAAAGTACCGGGAACAATAATATATTAGACCAACCCTACCCGTTTCGAACTTTAAAATCTTCGGATTGATAAAAGTGACAATTGTAACTACCCAGAGGCGACTTTATAGAAACAATAACTTTATAGTGACCTAGGAAGGTATTAGTAACCATTTTGCAACTAGGTGTCGTGGCCGCGACTACTCCGTAACTTAAATTGTTACTTACTATACAGTAACAAAAACGTAATGGAGGCATTATGGTAGCACTTGTTAGTGGCCGCTACTTCAAAAAGTTACTATAAAGTTTTTGGTCTTTTATGGCGTCATATTCGAAGATTCGGGTAGTTCTCTAAATTATATGTTTGCTACTCGCAATCGGGGTGTTTATTTTCCACTTTTATGGTAGGTATTCACATAGCACAGATGTGTCCTAAATATAGCCCAAGCAGGATATCTCGTAGGATATCCATGTATGTCCCGCGTATGTATGTTAGATATCCGCAGATGTATCCCTGAGATATATGGCATTATCTTTGATACATGCATAGGACATCGGAAGGATGTCCTAATAAAGCAACTTTTTGGATTATTCTATATTAAATATACTAAGGATGTATTGTTTTGGCCACGGGCCATCGATAAGCCATCATTGGGTTATCCAGTAGTAAAAACTGAAATTTCCAGTATATTGCTAACATACGTCTTATGGATATTAAAATCTCGGCGATGCGCATACCATACACATAACGGTGTTTGTAATAAATAAAAATGTAATTATTATAATTTAATTTGTTTTATATGTACGAAATTGAACATATTACACCAATTAGGTTTAATGGCTAACAGCAGCTAAGTAGGTATCGAACTTAAACAAATAAAAAAATTGTCACATATCAGCATATCACTAATATTACTCGCAATCTTTCCCTGTGATCTGTCCTGGCGTTCCTTAGCTCTTCTGTGCCACGCGACGATCGATTTATCACACAAATATATGGACAACGACACCGTCAACTACCTAGGAGTCACGCTGGACGCGAAGCTGACGTTCAAGGACCACTTGCAGATCACCAGGAAAAGAGCAGGATTAGCAGCGAGCGCAATATACCTCTACATCATGAGGCAATCGAGACTGGACAAGGACATCAAGCTCACCTACATCTACACCTACAATACCTATGTCAGACCAATAGCCATGCACGCCACGCAGGTTTGGACCTCCGCAGCAACGACCAACATAGAGAAGCTACTCACACTGGAACGGAAACTGCTAAGGACGATCACGAATTTCAGATGGGAGGATTTCAAGACGACAAGACAGCTGTACAGAGAAGAACAGAGAATACAGAAGACAGCGACGAAATTTTTTAAGTATACGATGAGGACGCAGAAAATAACCAGGAACATAGGAAGGATGATCATAGAAGAAATGCGATTCAGGAAGATTCACAAGATGATCCACGAGGTGATGCTCTAAAGAACCAAGAGTCGGTAGTATATAGGTATTTATTTGTAAATATGTATATATTGTTGAATTTATATTAGTTTTAGCTCTTATCAAGTATCTTAAGGCAATTCATTATAAATAAATAAATAAATTCACGCAAGGCCCTCCGCTCGCTTCGCTCGCTCCGGGGGCGCAATCATGCGATACTAAGTCAGGGCACTGCCCAAAATCATCAAAAACAAAAAAAGACAACTTTGAAAACTATATGAATATGCACGTACGCATGCGTGAAGGCTGAACATTGCTGTAGGTAAACGCGAATCCCACAATAACCCAACCTAGTGATACAAAACTATCGATAACACTCGATAGTAGGGGCTATCGAATGCAATCGATAGTTTTTTTAACTATCAAAAACAATCGATTGTTTTACGATTAATGTCCGTCCCTCCACAGTGTCCATGGTCCACATCAAATTGCGGTGCAATGAATTGCCTGTAAGTGCTCTGGTGGTTCAGTGGTTAGATGCTGGACCTGTGATACGGCGGCCCGGGGTTGAATTCCTGTGTAGCTTTTTTATAAACATTTTTAAGGTTATGTTTGTAAAAAGTATTTTTTCTTCATTTTGGGCATGCCTTGGGTTTATTTTGGTTAGTTCCTGTTCTTTGAGCCTCCGTAGTCAGCGAAGCGAGCGGAGGGCCATGCGTGAAGTGAAATAATACATTGGGCTGATTAGGTGCCGCGCAGGGGCGGGGCGAATCTCCGGAAAAGGGAGGACTAAGAGGAGGAGTTAGTCGAAATCCATGATGGCTTCTGGTCATTGCCTCTGTCTGCGAGACAGGAAATGCTGGGATCCTTTGTTCTGTTATTTCCAGGAAACGGCGGACATCTTGAAAGAGGTGGCCCGTGTAGGTCTACGCGAGTCGCGGACGCGACGCCCACGATCGAAAGGTAGGTCCACGGAACGCTAGGGCCAATGAAAGAGGGTTCGTAGATTCGGTAAGGTTAACGCGACATGTTATGAGCTATAAGGAGATAGGTAGAATACCTCTTTCGCAGTCTATTGGATTCGTACGACGAGGATTTCTCGCGCCCGCTTCGGGACATCGAAGATCTAATTTTATCAGAAATGGATTTAGAAAAGGGTAATTGAATAATTTAGTCCGGCCGGAATATCAAAAAATGTCCGGGAAACCTGGAGACCGAAGACAATCATGAATTACAGATGGGACGATTTTAACACGACGAGACAGCTGTACAGAGAAGCTTTAGGTAAACCATCAAGTATCTTAAGGCAATTCATTATAAATAAATAAATATGATTAGGACATAAATGTGCCGGATTTTTATATTGTTGTCTAGAGGTAATTGATAAATATTAGGTGAATGGGTTCAATAGAAAGACTCGGATAAACGATTAGAAGTAGATTTAATAAGTAATTAATCAGTGATACCCTGGCTTATGAACTATTAACAGTAGTTGTTGGATTAACAGAATATTTAGTTTCTAATAATTAGGAACTGCATCACTAGTCTTTTGTTACGCATTTAGGTACATCACTTGTACACTTCGCGTTATTCCGTAAATCGTCGTAAATGTCCTCACTAAATTATACACTTCTTTATTAGGCCGTTTCTTAGGAAAAAGCGTCTCTAGCATTCGACTTTCATTCCGAGAAACGTACCCGAAAATGGCAATCACCCGTCTGATGAACCACACGCGTCTTTTCGTCTCGACTTAGACTCATTTAGGGTTTCAGGTTCAGGCTAGGCAAGGAACCCGTGAACAGAGGGCGCGGGGCGGTAGCAAGGGTTGTTTACTCATCATGAAGATGCCATTCATAGTGCTTTAAAATATATAATGTTTGCTATAGGTATATTATTTCTAAATATGTACACTATTTGCAATTCGTATCCTACATAAATAAAGATGAAAGCATTGCTAGAGTAGAGTGCGCCTGATGACTGATATTAACCGGGATTGTGATGCTCATCATCATATATTAATTTGTTCATTACACAGGTTTCTTAACTACATAACTAACAGTAAGAATGACATTGAACTTGACACTGCTGTTAAGCCGGGCAATGTTTCTGCATTGCCTTAGTGGCCAGCAGGTAGCGTCACCCATAGGGGGTCGCTGTTAAACCTATTTAATCTATTAGGTATGTGGTATTGTTCGTTTAGTGCTACACTTTACATGGGTTGCCCCTTCAAAGTTATAATACTAAGAGATTGGCATAAAGCCTGCTATTTGGGTGTACATGTTGCAGAAGTTGTTGATAGATGTAGTTATGTAGGGAAAACTACAGAAAAACCCTACTTCAACTGTTCTTACAGAACAGGACGTCATAAAGCTACAATTTTATATTTACAATATATACAACATGTATTCTGACAAAACAATTAAAAATATATACAATGAATGTAGGGGACTTAACCATGTTAAGTCTATTCAAGTAATGTAATGGTATCAGGTCGCGCTGAGCGAGTACCGTGGTACCGGCTGAGAATACATGGACGCTTCGGTGGCTTGGAATCATATGCGTTATGACGGTTTCTAGAGCATATTTGTATGCCGACCAGCTCCCTTAACATGCCCCGCCCACGTGTCCGAACGCCGTGGATTGGCCTGGCGAGAACAGATCTCGCGCGTAGTTTGAAGGTGGTGCTGCATTTCTGTGCTCCTGATATCTTGGAAAAGTGATTGTGATCGGTAAAGGTCAAAGGTGGTAAATCGGTATCGTAAATACCTACTTTTCCCGTTCGTGTAAATAGGCTCTATCGCTCACAAGACGTGACCGAGTCATAGGGCTTCAGAGTTATTTTAGATTTTATTTTCACTTCACGCATAACCCTCCGCTTGGACTTCCGATTCGTCTTCGGTCGAGTGTGCACGTGTCGGGTATCGGCCATTTTGTTCCAGCTTCATATACATATATATTAGTTTGGGGACACATGGGGCTTTCAGGGGCTGTGTAGATTCCCCGAATAAGATTCGGACGTCCAGCCGGGGGTTAGAGCCACGTGCATGTACAAGATTTAAATGTGTGTGAATGTCCAGCCGGTGGTGTTCGAACCTTAAAACAAGCCGTGCATGTACAAGTCGGAGGCCCAGGGGTACATACTCGACATACTGGGTTCTCTAAAAATAGTATCTCTATCCATCAGGTGTAACTAATCTGGGATGGGTCGCCCCAGCTCTTACTAAACCGGATAGAGGTCATTTCTGGCTGAATTTCTAACGAAAAAGGCCAATAGAGAGTTTACTACTACTATAACCCTCCGCTTGCTTCGCTCGCTCCGGAGCTCAACCAAACACAGCTAACCCAAATTTAAAAAAAGAAACAAACATAACTGAAAAAAATAAAAAAACGTCGACGGTAATGGATCCCGGGCCGCCGTACCACTAACACAGCATCCAACCACTGAGCTACGAAACAACTTGAAAGCAATTCGCTGGACCCTAAAGATATTGAGTGTCAACAATGTAATGCGGGCACAACTCTGAAGTCCTGTGACCGGGGTCTGGGCAACGCACTGATCTAAACGAAGATCAGTGGGGCAACGTCTTATCTGCCGCTATGCGTGCAAGTCCCAATATAAAATTTTATTAATAAAGTTAAGCGTTTAATAATGCCCAAACGGAAGTGTGTAGTAACGGAAATTATTTATGTTTTATTTCATGATATCAGGCTCCAGAAAAAGAAACTAACCACGTGCTAACCCAAACGTAACCAAAAATCAAGAAAAAAGTATTTAAAGACTTAACCGTAAAAAAAATAAAAAAAAAAGCAACGGGGTTTGAACCCGGGCCGCCGCCGATAGTCGCCGAATTGAGACCTAACCATCTAAACCTCTAGACCACGACGGCCCTTGCTGAAAATTGATTGCATCTCGAAGACATCGAATGAAATCGCTCGAGTCAACGCCACTTACACTAGATGGCGCTGGAAACGCTTTTACCTTGGCGGCAGCCAAAATGAAGCTCTCGCGAGACACTCATTACGTTTATCAGCCAAGTAAAAAAAAGCGTCTAGCCATAGGGGTCAAATTTTCAATGCGATACCGTGCATGCGTAATATGGCCGAAATATCGGAATTATCCATGTTAGTAACCACAGCGTTATTAATCCACCGTAGAAGAATAGAACATCGACATTTCTCTCAATGATATGTTCGTAAAAACCTCTGTTTTTTTCTGAAATTCTTGTTCCCGAATCGTGCCAATTGCTCCATAGCCTAAATTTCGAAGATAAGCCAACAAATTCATATCGGAATGTGAATTACATAAGGCAAATTTCTTTGTGGCAATTCTTTTAACATTAATATCATGGATGCTGCACATTTTCCAACTAATTTCCTGATGTCCGCTCGTTCTCGAGGATCATTGCCCTGATACAGATGAAAATCGACCAGATATCCATCTTGAGTATTTAAATCCCACACTTTGTAACCAAAGCGAATAGGTTTGCCACGTATGAATTGTTTACATCCGTGGCGCCCATTTATCTTTAAATCATCGTAGGGCAAATTATGTACAGGTTGAAAATTGCCAAGATCTGATCTTGAAAGTAACAAAAAATACCGTCGAATGTCATATTTCTTTCATGCTTTGTACGAATTAATGCAAACTTCTAGTGGCTCAGGCTAAATCCTACTGATTCATTGAAGAACACCGAACTACAAAGTCTGGAGCTGATCAATGACAGTTTGTGACTAGACTGGCAGGAACGTCAAACTGGTGAGAGCAGTTTGATTACGGGGAGTGACGCCCCCGCCATTTCGAGTTGCCACGGGATGTGGCCCATCAAATCTCATCGTCCTCCTCCAGGCTGGAGAACACCAAAGTATAAAGTCTGGAGCTGATCACTGGGGAGTGACCCAACAAACCCCATTCTTACCCCTGTCAGACTAGGGACCACCAAAGGAATGAGTCTGAGGATGCTTCCAATGGAAGCGGCCCTAGGTGGTTGATGCATAGGTCTATTCGCATCGTCCAATGAAAGACCACCCCATCTGGAAAGCGCTAAGTGCTTTTTCCGAATCACGTTCCGCTTCCGCGCTAGTGGTTCCGGGGTTCACACTAGGAATATATGGACATGATGGTGCCTCCAGGATCAAAATATTCCGGAAGTAAACTCTCTGGCCATTTGGATCTCCGGGCGCTGCGTGGCCATGAGAGCCCTTCATTCCGCATTTCACAGACAGCAAAGATACGGAACCAATATAGAATAGATATCTGCAACATAAGAGGCCTAAATACAAACATAAATTCGGTACACCAACATCTACAAGCAAATAGACCACACATAATAGCCCTTACAGAAACACAAGTATGTTCTACAATAGCAGCAGTAAACTACCCCTATCCTGGTTACGACTACACCCGTTTTAGACATAAGTTCGGAATATGCCTTTTTGTCCGAAGCGACCTTTCATGTCACCGCGAGGAAACACTCGACAACCTTGACGTCATGTGGCTCAAGTTCACCGCCCAGGGATTAACCAAATTTATATGTTGTCTCTATCGCTCTCCGAGCGACAGAGCGTACCAAAGCTTTTTTACAGCACTAGCTACCACTTTTGACTCAAAACAGGTCGATCACCCCAATTCAGAGATAATCGTTCTAGGATATTTCAATGCCCACAACACCAACTGGCTCAAACATCACAACAAGACCGACAACGAAGGTAGAGAAGCTGAAGCATTTGCCATCAGCTGCGGGTACTTCCGACCACAAACTTATTACAACGGTTTGTGAATTGCCACTTTTACAGAAGGATCCACCATTGCCTCGCAAAATCTGGCATTACAATTCCACAAATTGGGACGATCTAAGGGAATTCTACCTAGATTTTCCTTGGTTCGACGTCTGCTTTGGCACTAACGACCCGTCCTCAAGAATGGAAGCATACGTCCCAAATTCTATCAAGTTATCGTCAACAGGAAGGCCCTGGTTCGACAGAAGATGCGAAAGAGCTGTAGGTAGGAAACAGCAAGCCTACAAGTACTGGAAGCAAAATTAGACCGCTGAAAATCGCAGTAGCGAGAAAGGAATGCAAACGTGTGATCGACGAAACTAAGGATCAACACAATCAAAGGATCAGGAATAAACTTCTGGTAGGTAGCAAAGGCAGTAAGTAATAACTTTACAACAAAGGTATCTCCCACCTTTGACAGACGAAAGTGGCTCACGGCGACTACAGACAAGGAAAAAGCAAATATGCTCGCCAAAATATTTTCATCGCATTCTACCTTAGACGTCCCCCAAGCCAAGGCTCTCCCCACCATATCGAACACCAACACTATCATGACAGAAGTCAAGTTTCATCTCCGTGATATTCGTAACATCCTTAAAGAATTAGATACGCAGAAGGCATCTGGACCGGACGGAATACGGTGAATACCTGCCATCGTGTTAAAGAACTGCGCCAACGAAGTAAAACCCGTTTTTTCCAGGCTTTTTTCTTTGTCTTACGGAAAAGGGATTTAACCATCTTTTTGGAAAGTCGCCCGAGTGCAACCTGTGCCAAAAAAAGCAAGAAAACCACGCCTTTAAACTATCGCCCAATTGCCTTGCTTCCAATAATCTCCAAAGTCATGGAACGTGTAGTCAATCAGCAACTACTCAAGTACCTCGAGAACAACAGAATAATCAGCGATAATCAATACGGCTTTCGGAAAGAGAGATCGACAGGAGATATATTGGCCTATGTCACTCATATATGGAGTAGGGCAATTGAGAACTACGGAGAGTCTCGAGCGATTGCGTTGGATATTTCGAAGGCATTCGACAGAGTTTGGCATGACGGACTGCTCAACAAACTGCCGTCCTTCGGACTGCCAGCCTCTCTCTGCAGCTGGTTTGCCGGTTTCCTTAGGAACCGATCTCTGCGCGTTGCAGTTGATGGACACATCTCAGACACATTCACCATTAACGCAGGCGTGCCTCAGGGTGCAATACTTTCACCAACTCTGTTCCTCATCTATATTAATGACCTGCTGACCGAAACGAATAATCCTGTTTACAGTTTTGCAGATGACAGTACCCTTGTTTCCTAGTTTAATTAAGAAATATCTTTACCCAGCGACTGAGACTTATCACCGCAGACAGGAGCAGAGATTACAGCAATTAATGAAAGCCTGGAGAAAGTTCAAACTTGGGTCGACAGAAATTTGGTCCACTTCAATGCAGCAAGACCAAGCAGTCACATTTAGCAAGAGGACCAATACGGCGGGCCCTGACATAATTATGGTAGGATGGACTATTCCTTCATCCTCGTCAATCAGACTGCTGGGTGTCTCGGTCAACAGCAATATGTCCTGGCATTACCACGTTGCTAACATCGCAAAATCAGCCTCCCAGAAACTTGGTGCCCTATTTCGCAACAAAAATCTGTATACACCGCAGCAGTTGCTCTTGCTCTACAAAACGCAAATAAGAGCGTGCTTGGAACATTGCTCACACATCTGGGGTGCCGCACCAAAGCACACCCTAAAGCTGCTGGATTCCATTCAGAAGAGAGCTGTGCGTCTTGTCGGCGAGCCGGAATCTGGATAGTCTGGAACACCGCAGGCATATGGCCGAGATGTCCCTGTTTTCCAGATACTTTCACGGCAGATGTTCGCAGGATTTAACCCGCCTCATTCCGCCCCTGGCAACGCCTGTCAGGCAGTCACGACAGACGGCCAGAGCGCACCAGTTCGTCATACAACAGGA
>JAEQML010079071.1:0-12150 GCA_016904865.1 Pissodes strobi | reverse complement strand
AAATTACCCTAAAGAGTTTAAGCATTTCGTGGCATGTGTCCAGGCGCTCCATGTGTAGAACCCATGCTCACTTGCTGGGGCGCTTGATTGCATGATACAGAATATTATGCAGACCACTGTAATTCATTCAAATAGGTGGTATTCAATAAGTGATATACAGTCTAGAATCTGATAGTGCCATTTTTTTGGAATGTAAACACATTTTTTGACCAGACGGAGATAGAAGCACAGCTACAGTACTAGACCGAACACGAGACAGCTCAGATTATAATATCTATTTATTTTTAGCTACA
Organism: Pissodes strobi; assembly: GCA_016904865.1. Lineage (NCBI taxonomy): Eukaryota > Metazoa > Arthropoda > Insecta > Coleoptera > Curculionidae > Pissodes > Pissodes strobi. The sequence continues at coordinate 11,857 of JAEQML010079071.1, read as the reverse complement.
AAATATTGTCTGAAAAACAAGGCGAGCAGTTTGCAAATTTGCTTTATTAAATGGAATCGATTAGAAATGGTTTACAGCGTGTCAAAAAACCTATAACAAGTTTTTGGCTGTCTTGAATAAAAATATCGGCTATTCGGCTTCGAAAATATAGTAGCCATTATTCAGGAAATGAAGACGCTGCTAATTTGACACAAGAAAATATAAAATTAGGCATATCAAAATTTAAATATTAATCTGCCACTTCCTGTAATAAAGATATTCTGGCTTTCAGAAGGCATAGTTTTAATGATGAAAACTTCAGGAAAATATCGAGTGTTATCGTAACGAATGAGCTGTTTTTCCTGATATTGGAAAAATATCGTTAAGCCTTAGGGAAAAGAGGGCGAATTCCGCGCATAACATAATAGTTACAAAATAAAGTTAGTAAAAGTGGAGTACCTAATAGCAATGCGCGAAATTTTCCACTGTGCGGAGTTATTGCGGTAGATCAGCGTTAACGTCAATGGGGATTTAGATAATATGTTCTATATTGTTGTGGAGGATTCATTTTTACCTTGTAATTGATTGCCTTTTGCTCCACAAATGATTTCCCTTTTTTGTAATTTGTTATAGAGCCTCTTCACTCTGGCTCCAAGATGTAAACAGCACAAGTTCTAATTTAGTGACCCTAATGAAATTCTTAAGTATCGTCGACGTTTCGATAAACAAGTCTGCTATCGTTATCAAGAATAAATGAAACTAAAAATGAAAATGGTTAGCAAATACAATAAAGCAGTAAAAAGCTCTTGCAGATTGCCAAGCTATAAACTGATTTTGACAAGATGACAATTATAATGCCATATTTAATTACTGGTTAACTGGTCTTTAGTGTGATATTGAGGTGTTATTTGGTAAATTAATTTGTTTTTAAAGTTTTATATATCTATAATTTGGTGTTATTCGCTTAGGAAGAATTTAATGTTTTTTGTTGAAAGGGTTAGTTAATTTTAAAGTGTTTCTTATCAACTTCAGTTTTTAGCAAAGATAACCAAGTGCTATTAAAACTAACAGAAGTTGAAGCAACACATTCATCTTTATTTAATAAAATTAAAGCACTTTTTTTAATTTTACGTTTTTTAGATGAAGGTTCCTTTGCTAAAATACTTGAAGCGTTCCATTGTATTCTGTGATTGTTATCAAATGCATGTTGACAAACATGTGATTTGTGGAATTGTGCATTTCTTATATAAGTTTGGTGTACGTTTTGATAATGGTCTACAGGTCTCACCTATATAAAATTTATTTCATTCACATGGTATTTTATAGATAATATTTTTTGTAGTTTCATTTTCATTAAGTAGTTTTGTTTTTGTTAGTTTGGATCTAAGGGTGTTTTCTGTTTTGAAAATGGTACGAATGTTAAATTTATTATTTATTCATTTTATTTTGTCTGATAAACGAGGAATATAAGGAATAAAGAGGTTCGTAATAGGTCTATTTTGATTTTGCCTGTTATTTGGTTGTTCAAATTCTATAAAGCATTTTTGAATGAAATCAATAGGATAGTTATTATTAATTAAAACATTTCTCAAAAATTATTTTTCTGTGTTGAAATTTTGATTATCACAAATTATTTTCATTCGATCATATAGACTTATTACGACCATCTTTTTGACCATTATTGGGTGATTTGAAATAAAATTTAAATATCTGTTTGTATGTGTAGGTATTCTGTATTTTTTTTGTTTCGAAACTATTCAAGTCTTTCTTTATAAGAATGTCAAGAAATGAAAGTTGTTCACTAATTTCGCTTTCTATAGTGAATTTGATTGTGGGTCCTTTGGTGTTAATATGATTTAGAAAATCGTTAAGGAAATATTCGTTATATGGATAAGTTGAAAAAATGCCATCTATATATCGCCAGCAAATTAAAGGTTTATATTGATAATTTTCAACAAAATTTAATTCAAAATTTTCCATAAATATATTACTTAATAAAGGTGATAAAGGCGAACCAAGAGCCATATCATTGTTTTGTTGATAGTATGGTATTGTATTGAAAATAAGTAGTTTTTATGCAAAAAGTAAGTAATTCGAGTATTGAGTCAATATTAAGTTTTGTACGTTCACCAAGATTAATTAGTATGATTTGCTAATTTATTTCTTACAATATTTAAAGTTTTATCAACAGGTACGTTGGTAAATAGACTAACAACATCAAAACTTACCAGAGTATCGTTAGGATTTAAATTAATTTGTGATAGTTTCTCTAAAAATGGTTGCGAGTTTCTTATATATGAGTTAGTGTTGTTACCAAGTGGATTAAGAATGTGTAGATATTTAGCAATGGGATGTGTTGGCGAATTTATACAGCTGACTATTGGACGTAGAGGAATATTTCGTAGGTATATTATGTATTTTTGGTACTCCATAAAAATGAGGTGTTTTACTATTTTGTGATGTCAATTTGAATCTTTCTTTGTCATTGAATTGATTTTTGTGTTTTTTTAACATATTGTATATCTGTCTCTCAATACGTTCTGTTGGCTCATTATTTAGTATTGAGTAATTACCGTCATTTAAAAGAGACATTATCTTTTCATCGTAAGTAATGTAATACATTATTACGGTTGGTAGAATTTTAATAGTGTTATCTCCTTTATCGGCTGGTAGAATTTTAATAGTGTTATCTCTTTTTAATGATTGTAATTTGTAATGCTCTTTGTTCTTAGTATGTTAAGTTTATGGTTTTTCTAGTGTTATTTTAGTTTTATTTCTAAATTAATGGGGATTGATACACAGTCAACAGTATTTATTTTTTGAAAATACAAAATTGGACAAAAATATCGAAACATTAAATAAATTATAACTATATTTTAAGCTTTGCAAAAATCACAGACAAATATTTTTGCTGAATTGGAATCGGTACATTAGGCACACATTTGACACTTCGCAAAAGAAAGGCAACAGAAAGGCAACGGTATCACAATTCCTTCACAATATAAGCACATCAAACCTTTGGTACACGCATCTATGATGCAACATCACCTAGTTCGTCCTCAAGGCATAAGTCGTTTTTATTTATTTCAATTCCATCGCTTTCTGAATCATCTCAAAGTGCACTGTTCTCTTGATTCGGCTTTCTTGCAGCACGTCTTTTATTGAAGTGCCGTCTAGAATTTCAGAATGTTTTCTTCTGTTGCAGGCTCAGTTGATTTACCTGGCGGGGAATGAGTGCTATACTTAAGAATGAAACTACTACTTCATCGAAAATACCTTGTTTAGGGTCCTTCAACATTCAGCCAAAGACATATAAAAAAAGAGTAGATGGGGTAGGTCATTCATAAATTACCAAATATTTGCATGCCAACATTAGAAATATTAACGTGAACAGGGGATAAAATAAAGAATGAAAAGCAATGAAAATGCGGCCGAAGCTCGCCAATTATTTCATTTATGTTTCATTTATGTACGTCCACAATGACGCGCCTGCGCCATGTTTCTCCAGGAGGCGCACCATAGGCGTAACATTTTAGGGGACACCTGTTTAAAGTCAAGGTAACATTGAAATAAGCCTACTGTCAAGCAGAAAACAATAAGCCATCACTCAAAAGAATAACTTATTAATATTGAAATATGCACATAACTAAAAAAAAAAGTTTTGTCTTTCGGGAAAAAACCAAATTACGTTTAATTGATAATTGATTAGAGGATTAATATAATAGAATAGAATGGATTATTTATTAACGCTTTTGGCATATACAAAAAAGAGGCACAAAATACTGCACAAGGACTTGCAACTATTTAACAAGTAGTAAATAAATTATTAACAATAAAAAATAATATATTCAGTATTATTTGATATAATTTGAAATAATATAATTACTTAGAAGGTAAACAACAAAATAAAATATTTAATAACCCAGATTAAAACTCACAATCAGTTAGGTCTTGTAAGATTCCATTAATTTTTTTTTTAATTTATTACATTTGATATTAAACAAATCTATATAATTTTATTTGTATTTGCCAACTTTGATATTCGACATAATGGAGTGCTTACACCGTAGTTACTCGTATGATATGTAACAAGTGTGTGTGAATTTCTAAGAGATCTTTGCGGAAGATGGAGTACCATCAGCTGCAGTAATTTCAGAGAATTGATCATATTATTAACTATTTTAAATAGAGTACATAAATCAAAATATTGACGTCTAGAATCCAAAGTGCGAAGATTAAAAAGTTGCATAATATCACCAGAGTTATTAATTTGTTATATCCAATTTTTATACAAAAATTCCCAGATTTTTGGCACTTTTTCAACCTCATTTGTACTGGTAGACTAGTATGAACACCATAGCGGATTGACTTCGTATATACTATACGATTATGAGTTTCCTTCAAAGACATATAAAAAACAACAAACCGATACGGCAAAAATGCGATGAACATGGCGGCCAGTTTCTTCTAGACGAGTGGCCGCTACGCGACGTTGTCGGCTTGTGCGACAAGAGGGAGTACCGCTGATTTCGTGACCAATGTGAAGTGGTGAAGTAGTGACGTACGGCCCAGTTTACATGACGTTTCTAGCGGAGAGTAGGGTAGTTTTTCAGTTTAATAACAATTGGAATTTTCTAAAAATGTTTTTCTTCTTTACTTAGACACTTTGAAAAGCTGCTTTTGACGATTAAAATGATGTGCAATTGTTTGGTTATCCCACAAAAATGACTATTGAGGAGCTGAAATGTAAAAATTAGAAAATTTTTGGCATCTGACGCGCAATGTTACCAAAGGATTCACCTTTTCTTACGGGGTAACTCGATTCGGGCGCGTAACTAACAAAAACTAACCCAAATTAATGTTAAAAATAAATGTTCCACTTCACATATAGCCCTCCGCTCGCTCCGGGACGCATCCAAACAAAACTAACCCAAACGAACTCAAAGCATGCCCAGTATAAAAAAAACGTCACTCAAGAATGCAAATATTTTTTAAAGTTTTTTTCTTGATCTTGGGCATGCATGCCTTGGGTTAGTTTTGTTTGGTTGCGCCCCCCGGAGCGGGCGAATGACCATGCGTACAAACATTTTTTACCATTTCAGCTCCTCAAAAATCGAACTTTGGGGCTTTCTTGTGGCATAACCAAACAATTGAGCAACATTTTAATATGATTTTTTTTTCGTATTTTAAATTACTTTTATTTATAATTTAGATTAGAAAAGAGATATTGAGATGCGGTTTTCACTGACGTGTTAAGCTCTCATTTGACTATCTTTAGCTGTAAAAAAGTGATATTGTTGCATTTCAAATTTTTGAGAAAATCTGTCTTATTTGTGGTTATGTCAGAAAACACCCTCTAGCGGAAACGTAAGCAATCGCAATCGGCTTGTTCATAGAGCATCTGATAGCTTAAGAAAAGATCTTTTCAACGACACTCAGTCTGTTGAAATCCGTTGAGCCGTTTTGAAGTTATAGACCTATGTTTGGAAAAACATTTGAACATCGCCTACCACTTTATTTGAATAGATAGAGCAAAAAATTCTTAACAAAAAAGAATCAAATTTGTCTCAGCCTTAAAACTAGCTGCATTTCAAGTATTCTTAATTGGTGAAAATTTGTAAAAAAACAACTTTTCAAATTCCAGATGCGCCACCAGGCGCCCATTTTAGAAACTTACAAATAATTTCCAGCGTTTTCTCTTGGCCACTTTAGTTACAAAATTTTTTACCGCAAGTCTTTACGCTAATTACTTTTCGAGATATGGCCGAGTGCCCTTCTTAACTGACCACCCGGTACATTCTCCAAGCGCTAAACGCGCAAACAATGGTTTCGGAGAAATATTGCAAGCCACGCGATTTTGACCTTTTGGACTTAGAATGTTCACAGGTTTTTTTACCGTGGCGATTCCTGTTTCGCCGTGAAAGTTGGAAATTCGATTTCGTTCAAAATTGTGTATCCATAAGGTTGCTTTTAAACCAAAAAATTTCTTGCCACATCTTTATTAAATGCTGGTATCCGATTGATACCGGTACCTTTCTGCTCTTTAATGACCATATCTCATAAAAATATTAGCCAGTCTTTCTGGCTGTTCCTGATCGAAGGTTAAAATTCCGAATTGTGTTATTTCTTTGTGTGTATCTAAACACCAACTCTCTGAGCTGAAATGGAGTAACACCAAAAAATATGTTTGATAATTTCTTTGTATGTTCCACTGTAAGAATGGGTTTGCGTTCCAGATTTGGAGTTTTTTAATTTGTCTTGCAAAGTTGACTCAGGAATATCAAATTCTCTTCCCTCTGCTCGAGTTGGTTGCCCAAATTTAACTTCGGCCATAGCAGCCTCAGTTTCGCTAGGGATCAATTTTTTTTGTGGGTCACTTTCATATTTTCTGTACTAGGTAGCTAATGAGCCTATGCTTCATATCATAACAATAGCTAAATAGAAACTATTAATTGTCAAAATATATATTGTCTCATATATTACATATTACTGTATCAAACATCAAATACTTGAATTCTGATTTTCTTTGCTATAATCCTTCGGCCGAATTTTTGACACTCATTTCAAATAATTTATGTATTGTTACACGGTCTCGTTTCATGTTTTACTCTCTACTAAAACTTGACTTATATTTTCAAAGTTTTAAGCAATCCGTTTTAGTCTCCAGATACAAATAATTTATCCTGGGGGAGAAAGGAAATAAATAACCTTAACGAAAATAATCTCGTTTACTACGCAGCGATTTGCAAACTTTTTACTTGGATAAAGTTTGCAATCGTCGACAATATCTCGAAGTAGACAAAAGTGACTGGGCTGGTAAAAGTGTCAGTAAAATTCTCATTTTATGGAGAAAATCATTTATTTTTTTATCTTCCGCGAAAATCCTGAACTTAGTTTAATGAGTGTGTGCGAAGCTGAAAGGTTTTGAATTATTAAATTTGTTTACTTTATAAGTTGAAAAAAAGTTTTATAACTAAGTAGGTATGTAACTTAAATGCCAAAAAAATCGATTCAATTGAAAGCTTAACCCATGATTTTTTTATTCAAGTAAAGTAACATTATTCACTGGCAGCCTAAAACTATAGAGCGTACGACGCGACGTCCTAACAGCAGGACGAAAACCAATCATCATGTTAGGCTCCGATTTTCTTCTGCTGTGATGGTAAATTCATAACATATTAAACTTTAAGAATATGATTTTACTGCGATAGCTTTTCACGTCAATTTATAGAACTATCAAACCTGTTGAATCTCAATTACTTCTTTCACCAAAATGCTACCTACCTGTCTTTCAGTTGCCGACCACTTATGCCAGTGGTGGCAGCCTCTAAGATGTAGAATAAGTGCACAACAATATCGAAAGGTAAAATGGAGCATTAATTTGGCTAATATTGACAAAAACTAGAGCGACGAAAATCTTCATAAACCTTAGAAAAGTCGACAGTGGTGGAGAACATGGTATAGATTGCGTTTATTAACGTTTTTAGGTATATTATATCTATTTAGTTACAACTCAAAATATATTTAAAGGTAGGTAGATAAGGGAGCATTTGGCCACGGAGAGTACTACATATTCAAAAGTTATAACAGAAACATCATTAGACAACTATGCATACTTCATTTCTTTTCTATTTCAATCAAGTTCAAAGTTTTGGAGAGCATATAAACAAACGTCATCAGTTGTCATTAACAAACTAAAAGATGTGGTAAAATGTATCGCGTATTTTGAAGTATTTGGTTTTAGTTGTTTATATATTTATTTTTAAATCCCAGTTTGTACAAACTAGTAAAGGAATCAACGCGACGGTATCGGTAAGTGAAAATATGCAAATTTTTTAAGGGTTTATAGATTAAAAATATATCAATTGCAACGAATTTCAAAAAAAGAGTTACAGCGTTTAAAAGCCACATGGTTTAACAGTATCTTCCCACCATTTTTTTGCGCTTTTTTGTGTAAACACAATTTTTTTTAAGTCGCCATTTCTAGAATTTCACGAAGCGATTTATTCGCAAAATGGCACAATTCTTTATAGAAACGTCGATTTATTGATCTCTTTGCATTTGTAAAAGAACAAAATAAGCTACGTACCTATGATATCAGAAGCAACTGCAAATTTCTGGAAAACTATGATAAGATATTTTTCCGCCGGTTTTAGTAGACATTGGGACTGATCTCAAGGAAAAATATATACGAAAGTTGGCTAGATGAACCAGATTTAATATTTGAAGACATTAAAAATACATACGAAGTTACGGACAAGAGCTGTTTCAATAAAAATAATAATTCATACTCATACTTATACTCATTTATTCATGTAACATACAAAATATTGCTTACATATGTCAAACAAAATGGTAAAATTTACACTTATTACACAAGTCATAAATTAATTGAATCGTTCATTTCAAAAACGACTTAAGTCATAAAACTAGATTTTACAGGAGAAGCAAAAAACTAATACTACAGAGATTAAGTTAATTTACGTTAAGAACGCAGGGGGGAAAAACCTAATATAATATGCTAGTTGAAAAACACTTACCACACAGAAAAAAAAATCAACCGTTTTTTCGTAAAAAACAGAAAAAAAAAGACTTAGGTCATTTTTGCAAGGAATAAAAAAAAAATTTTCGGAAATATTTATTTTTTACAAAATTTAAGTCAGTACATAAAAAAATATTGTAGTTTTGTATTATAAAAATAAGTAAGCCATATTTAAAAAAAAATTAGGGCACATAGTCAAATTCAAGGTCATTTTCAGCCTCTTCTATATTATCTTCATTAGTTGGCCAACGCAGAATGTTTTCGTAGAACCCCTTATGTTCCTCTAAAATACTGTTTTGGACTTGCCGGATATTTTCGATTTTTTTTGGATTTATAGACACACAGTTTCTTGGGTAGGCTTTTTCGGAAGGTGGAAAATTAATGGGTTGAGCTATATTTCTCAATAAAGGAAAAGAATGAGAACCTAACCCATCAATAAAGTTACGGGTTAATATAACTCCCTTTTTGTTCTTATTATATTCAAAGTACATAAACGTGGATGTTGTAAATACTTGTTTAAGAGCCTTAGGTATCCCTTTTCCAACAGACTCAATAGATAAACATGACTTTTTGTAGTATTGTGGCCACCATTGAACAAAATCGTAAATCTGGTTGGATTGAAGCATAAATACTGCAAATTGTTTACTGGCGTTAGCAATAATGCTATAATATTCGTCCGGAACGTAAATACGATCGTGTTTTTTGATTTTTCTTTTAACAACTCCAAAGTCCCGGTCATTAGGTAAAAAGGAATGGCCTCGAATTGGAAAATAGTGCTGAATGTTATTAAAGCGTTCTGTGTCAGTTAGTGCAGTAAGAAATCTCATAACAGTGTGATTTTTATTTTGCCCTGGACAGTTATCCGAAAATAAAAACAATTCCTTAATATTCTCATCTAGAAAATTATCGAAGTAGTGTAGTAATATAGAGCAGATTTCATTTGACCCCTTGCTGGCTATACCTTCATGATATACATAAAATACCGACTTGCCAGTTTTGAGATCTTTTATTCCAAAGCAATTTACCCAAAGCTGTCGCAGGTAAAATATTTCTTGGATGGGAATATTTGGGAGGGGCAAGTTTTGCATAAAATCGAATGTGAGTGCTGCAACGTCATCTCGGGATTTACAAAGCTCTTGGACCTCAGATATTTTTTTATGAAACTTCTTACTTCGTCGTTTGTGAACTGTTAGCTCTGCTTCAGCTGCCCTTTTTGCATGATCTCCCAACTTGGAGCTTTTAATTTTGACCATTAGTTCTTCGCAGGTTATACACGTATCGACCTGGGGCCTACCAAAACGTAGTGAAAAGTTTTCTTTGAAATACTTAATATAAAACTTGTACTTTATGCCCAGATCGGGGTATTTCGCTTTAAAAAGTAAAAACATAGTCTTTACGTCTAACTGTGCGTCTAGATATTCCATATGACGCCCAGAGTAGTGGGTTTGTTTTCTTGGGAAGGACATAATGTGATCATGGATTTTTTGTAGGACATTTGGAGGTATGGTGTTCTTCTTGGGATGCTTGCCACGTCTATCGTGTGGTGTTATTGACTGAGATTTTAGCTTAAGTAGACGCTTTACACGGGCGTTCGTAATGCCATAGATTGAACAAAAAGCTTTCTTGCAAACAACTTGCTTCTTAGTGACCAACTCAATAAAATATTTAAACGAGTACTCACGCGAAATGCTTGAATCTTCTGTACGAGGTCTGTGTGATCTTACAGATTTCTTTTCTATTAACTGTTGCAGGTAAATATCCTGTTCGTCCTTTGTATTAAAACCATTCAGTTTTGTTATGCAGCTACTGAAGTCAGCTTGAAGTAACATGCGAAAACAGTGCATCTTACAACTGAAAATAAAAAAATATTGTAAAACTTATTCTCAAAAAAAGTATTTAAAAAATCAACTTACTTGCAATCCGGACCTGTACTACGTGCGGACACCGATCTGCCTTTCCAGTTTATGTGTTGAATTCCTTTGACCTTTGCATGCTTTATAATATTTCTTTTATACAAATCAGGATGCGATTTTCTCTTTTTAAGCGGCTCAGGATTAACATCTTCACTAGAACTGGACATTTTAAAGTCTTTTTCGACAGGAATCACAAAAATCGACTAACCACACGTGATTGAGCTTGTAAAATAAACTGTGACAAAACCCAAACAAGATATGACAGTTTGGTAAACAAAATGGCTCGCCCCCACCAGATTTCGTTTTATATTTCCGTTCCGTGCTAAAACAACATAAGTCGATGACTTAGGTTGTTTTTGCAGCGAACGTAGAACATCTCTTCGTAAAATATATATAAGGAAGCGTCGGACTTGTGTCATTTTAGCACAGAATGTGCGTCTACCGTCAAAGACATGTTTGGTAGTGAAATGTCAAAAAGCGAAATTATTGACTTAAGTCGTTTTTGAAATGAACGATTCAATTATTTTTAAAAATCAAATAAAATATACCTACAAAACTTACAAACTACTTATATAAACTTATTGTAACACATTAAAGTCTAAATTGCATAAATTCTTCCAGTGAATAACAAGTATTATTTATTAAAATGGATTTAATTTCGTTATAAAATTGATTCACAGGTAACCCTTTTAAATCATTTGGTAAAATGTTAAATAGCTTAATAGCCCAATACCCAGGTCCGTCCTGGCACCTTGTTAGACGCCAGTGAAGTGGAATGAAGTTTGTTTTGTTCCTAGTGTCATGCTCATGTACATTATTATGGGTCAAGTAATTGTTGCTTTTTTATGTATAACAGATTTTCAAAAATGTATAAACATGGCAGAGTTAAAAGTTTTTTCTCTTTAAATGCTTCTCTACAATCTTCCCGATAGCCAGGTCAGCCAGCACCCTAATAGCTCTTCTTTGCAATGCAAACCATCTATGCGCCCCCGATGAATGACCCCAAGCCAAAATCCCATAGGACAAGTGTGTCTGTACAAGGGCAAAATAGGCTATGCGCAAAATCTCCCGGGGCACATTTTGCGAGAGGCCCCTAAGGACATATGTACCCCGGGACACTTTCGCACCAGCTTTTGTGGTATGTGGTCCCCAATGCAGTTTACTGTTATGTTGTGTTACTCCAAGAAACTTTGCTTCAGTTATGCCTCTCCACTGAGATAATGGGCACATCGAAAACAGCATCTGTTGGGTCTTACTACCATTTAAAAGCAGTCTGTTGGTACGGAACCAGAGTTCAGCCTCCGACTGTGCCTCCCTAGAACCAGAAACTGCCAGTTCCTGTGTATTTTTGGAAAGAGATATAGTTGTGTCATCTGCGAAGAGAGTAAATTGTACCTCATTGTTAGTTGCAGGTAAATAATTT
>JAEQML010079066.1:0-12151 GCA_016904865.1 Pissodes strobi | reverse complement strand
CCATTTTTACATGTGCAAAAACGATCATAATGATACTACTTTCGATTCCATTGCAGAAGTGCCTCCTGGGACCGGTTTCTGGGCCTCTTCCCTTCATCAGCCAGGCTATCCTTCCGGGAGTCTGAACACAAGAGACTCAAAGACATTTAATTTATTTATTTATATTTATTTATAAATAGATGCCTTAAGATACTTGATTTTTGACCTAAACCTAATAACAAACTTAACAATATATGCATATTTACAAATAAATACCTATATACTACCGACTAAGGTGGTACCTAACAAGCGTCCACCTAAAACTAAGATAACTAAATAACTGACATGATATTTTAATTCTAAATGGTTATTCTAACACTGCACTTTTTGTGTTCTTCGGCTTCATGCAGTCCTTCCCGGTCCCCCGGGGGGATCTCCTAGTGTCCTAGTCCTTGTTCCTGATTTTTATAGCATCACCTCGTGGATCATTTTGTGAATTTTCCTGGTCTATGGTCATCGTTCCTATGTTCCTGGTTAGTTCCTGTGTCGTCGTCGTGTACCTGAAGAATTTCGTCGCTTGTTCCTGCAGTCGCTGTTCTAGCGGTCTTGTCCCGGATTCTCTGTACAGTGTCCTTGTAGTCTTGAAATCTTCCCATCTGGAGTTCATGATTGTGCGTAGCATCTTGTGATCCAGCGTGTGTAGCTTCTCCTGATCTTGATGCCCTTGTCCAGTCTTGACTGCGGCGAGATGTATGGGAAGATTGCGCTGGCTCCTATTCATGCTTTTCTCCTGGTTCCTTGTATGTGGTCCTTGAACATCAGCTTCTTGTCCAGTGTGACTCTTAGGTACTTGACGGTGTCCGTGTCCTCGATCCATGTCCCGTTGAGCGTGATGTGTGTCCTTTCTCTCCTGCGCTTTTGGTTGAAGTTGATTAGCTGCGTTTTGGTCTCGTTTATCTTCAACTTCCACTTCTTGAAGTACTCCGCTATCATCCTGACGTGTTGTTCTATTCGTTGTGTTGCTGCCATCTGTTGCGTAGATGATGGGTATACTGCTACGTCGTCGTCTGCGAAGAGTGCTATTTGGTTGTTCTGTTTTCTTGGTATACGCGTCGTTGATGTAGACATTGAACAGCGTCGGCGATATCACGCTTCCTTGGGGGAGTCCCTGCCTTATTGTCCTTGTCCTTGATTCTGTCCCGTTGATCAGTGTTGTTGTTGTCCTGTCCTTTAGGTAGCTCATGATGGTCTTCGTGATTGTCGGCGCGATTCCTGCTTCGTGCATCTTGGTGGTCATGGCTTCTCTCCATACTATGTCGTATGCCTTCTCTAGGTCCAGGAGTGCCGCTGTTGTCGTCTTCGTGGTATTGTTTGCTGTCATTACGTGGTCCACTATCCTGGCAAGTGGCATGGCTGTCGATTTCCCCTGCTGGAATCTGAATTGTTCCGGGATGATGGTTCCTAGTGTTTGGAGCTCCGCGTTAATCCTCTTGTTGAGCACTCTTTCGTATATTTTTACTAAGGTGTGTAGCAGTGATATTGGCCTGTATGACGCTGTCTGTGTTCTGTCCTTTCCGGGTTTGGGGATGACGATGATCCTGGCTGTTTTCCATGCCCTCGGGAAGTAGTGTAGTCTGATGGAGGCGCTGATGATGTACGTCAGCTGGACAAGGGCTTTCTTTGACAGGAACTTGGCATCCTTCATGACTACTCCGTCCGGTCCTGGTGCTTTGTATGGCCTGGGTTTCCTGATGATCCTCTTCAGTTCCTGGGGCTCATGATTATCCTGTCCGTGTCCTGTGGTGGCAGCGCTTCGATCTCGTTTGTTGTCCTTTGCACTCTTCTTCGTGTCCTGTCGTCTGATAGATTCTCTGTTAGGCTGCTGATGTTGGCGAAGGATTCCATGAATGCCTCCGCCTTCTCTGCCTTGTCTGTGATGATGCTTTCCACGCCATCTATCGTCCCATTGATCGGTAGGACTGTCCATGGGGTCTTGCTGCTCTTCATTTTCTTGATGTGCTTCCATATGTTGTTTTCACGGCTAGCGGCTGTGATTCTGTTGTTCCAGGCCTCGTTGTAGTATGAATTCAGCATGGCTGGGGTTAGTTCGCATTCCTCCAGGTAGGCTCTTCTGTCGTTCGGGTCACGTGTGCGTTGATATGTCTTGCGGAGTTGGTTTCTTCTCGATCTTATCTTGGATGTGTTGCGGCGGCTTGCATTGCTTCAGGTCTGAGTTCTTGGGGGCGTGGTGCTCCTTGGCGACGTTTATTGTCCTGGTGATTACTTCTATGGCTTCCTCTATCTTTGCAGGGGTGGCCAGGTCGCGATTTATCCTTAGCTCCGCGTTGATTTCTCTCTTGAAGTTTGTCCAGTCAGCGTTTCTGTAGTTGTACGTGACTCTAGGGTGCTGCGAGGGCTGGCTGATGTATGGTTTCGAACATTACTGGCAGGTGATCAGACTGCAGTTCCGTCATGGTCGTCACTGTGACGAAGATGCCCCGGGCTATTCCTAGGTCTAGTGTGGCGTCGGATACGTGGTACCGCGCGATCCTTGTCCTTATATCCGGGATTATGAGGTTGGCGTCGTTCCTGTCGATCCAGTCCCTGAGTCGCGCTCCTGTCCTGTTGTCCGTGCTGTTGTTCCACGAGATGTGCTTGGCGTTTAGGTCTCCTATGAGCGGCCTCTTCGGATGGTTGAGTAGTCCTTCCAGTTCGTTCTCGTCTAGGGCTTGATTTGGCTTGTTGTATGCTGAGATGATCTTCAGGTGGTTCGTTGTTATCGCCACTGTCTCTATACTGATTGTGTCTGTTGCCTGCTCTTCGAATTGGATGCTTCTCTTAACGTATAGCGCCAGTCCTCCATACGGTTCCCGGTTTGGCCTGTTCTTGTATATCATCTCGTATCATATGATGCCTAGTGGGTGATCCCTTACTTTTGTTTCATTGACACTCAGTATATCTGACGTTGTCCTGGCGACGAATTGTGACAGTTTTGTTACCAATAGTTAGGATTACTGCTTTTGGCGATCCCGCCGGCTTCTCATGGTGGGGTGGACTCTATGGTTTGCTAGTGCCGTACTTATGCTGTGAAAAGTAGCCTTATCAAGAGCTCCGTCAATGTCGAGAAACGCTCCGAGAGCGCATTCTTTTCGGTGTAAGGTTTCTTCAATTGTTTGTACCACCCAGTGAAGTGCTGTTTCTGTAGGTTTTCCATCCTGATATGCAGAAACTTTTGCCAGACTTTTAGGCTATGTTTGTAAACAGAAAGCATTTACTGTAACGTTAACAACTCAGAGCAGTTGTCTTTAGATTATGAGCGAAGCAGTATTTTTTCATTTTCTATGGTCTAAAAATGTAGTTTCCTTAATATAACTGAAATTTTAACTTTATTCTTAAATCTCTTCTTTTAATTAAAGCCATTTCATAACAAGCGAAACAAACGTCTTCTTTCCATTGTTCCCAGTGAGTTATGACTCTACTCCATGAATAACTGGAGATCTGCCGGCTCGTGCTTAACTCATTCCGAATCGCATTTAAAACTGGGCTACTAATTTGCCGTTGTTTTGCCTTCGTTGGAAATTAGACCGAGAAAAATAATTCAGAAAGGGAAGAATTATTAGTTTTTTCCGGTCAGTGTAGGGGTTTCGTAATGACGCTTCTATTTAGGTATCTGGGTCATTGCTAAATAACCTGTTTGTCAGTTGAGTCTTTTAAAAAATCGGCGGCGGAAATGTAATTTTATTATGAAATATGCAAAATACATCGACTAAACATTTCATTGTTATGGCGAGTATATGCGGAATAATTGAGATGCCAGTTATGTGATGAGATATAAGTCTTCATATTATACAAATGGATTTAGCAGAGAGTTTAGCGCTGCACGTTGTTTAGAGTATCGGTAAACTTAATCATCTTAGTTAAACCTTTTAACATTCCATCATGATCGGGGAAAGATCCTTTATTTATTTCCTCGCTGAGAAGAGGTCGTACTTAAGACTAGTCGTAATTCGCGCCGTAAAAAAAAACGAGCGACTGAGAGGTGTCAGCCAAACTACAGACATTTAATGCCCCAGGGAACCGTAAATTCACTGCGTGCCTCGACGGACGCCCATCACAACGTCCTTTGGGATGAGAAGTCAGCGACAGGTTTTTCCGCAGAAAAGATAATTCACTTCCTTTTCCAATTTAGGGAGCTTGCTGACACATATTTTAAACCTTAATAATTTGACAAACGATTTCTTGTGCGCACTCGGAAGTGCAATAAATTTTCAAACTAACTAGGATGCAGTAGCACTAAGCAAGTAAAGCATACATATTTTTCGGAAGTTATATCTCTTAAGTGCTACTAATGTTTGGTAATTTTTGATTAATATATAGGGTAGTAGAGATTTCTGAACCTTAAAGGATTTTGAAGGCCATTCAGGTCACGATTTATGCATTGAGTTAGTAATATAGACTTGTATTGTAAATTTATGTTTACAAGTGTGTGAATTATGAAGCTGAAAGTGGCCCGTTCATTCACCATCGTGTCAAGAATCGATGCCTTTTATTTTGTCATATTGTAACGCGATTAGGTAATTGCTTAATAAACGGTTCATATGCCTTGTTCACTCAGCGGTGATACTATTTATAGGTGTGGATCGTAGAGTAGACAGTTGGGCGAAGGCGCCACTAAACTTTCTAAAAAGTATATATCAATGATTTTTAAGCATTGAAATTAGGGTAGTAAAATTTAGAAAAATACCCTATCTAAAGAAATTGCATAAACTCAACTTAACCTTGACTTCAGCATACTAAAAAAGACATTTAAACTGTTTATTTAAATTTTAACTATTCTCAGTGAAAACGAGTACAATTGAAAATTAATTAGGTCTCAAACCTAATTGAGATTACGGTATCGTACTTAAAATAATAATAAACTTCTTTAAAATAAGTATCACCAAGATTATAAGATCGCCAAACCCTAATCTTAAATTTTAAATCATTAATACTGTCTAGTTCTTTTTTTTTAATATACTTAACTGATGTCTGAATTTTAAAGTTCTGACTAAGTAGCAGTAAAATCAGTTACAAAAATATATTAAATCAAATTAAATTTGCCTGTGATTAAAATATGTATTAAATGACATACATGGGAAATCGAAGTGAGCTCAATTCAGTAACCTGCTTATGGACAAAAACCTAAAGTATTTAGTTATGTAAGACGGGCTACTGCGATAAAGCTTTGTAATCAGCTTTATTCGCTAATCGCTCACTCAGCTGTACATATGCCTGACTCACTCAGCCGTTTCTAGTTTTGTTCTTTTTAAAGGCGTGGGTTTAAGTTTTGGCAGTTAAAGCGGGCGCCACTAAATTTTTACTGGAAGAAATTTATAAGAAATTGTATCTGCCTGAAAATCGGATAATAAAATTTAGAAAAAATACCCTGTGAAAGAGCGTAAAAAAATTAGAATGAGATTGAATTATAGCCTAAATACAGTTTCTGAAATAAACACCAGGAATGCAAACAACCAGTTTATTAAAAAAAACTACTTGTGTAGAACAATCTACTTTCTTAAAATTTAGAAGATTTTCTGATTTCTTAAGCTAAATGCTAAAAAAATTATGGAATATCACTGAAGCTGGCCTATTTATATCACAGGTGGTATTTAATGTTTAAATTACAATTTTATTAATTGCTATGGTAATTAAGTTTCATTTTGACACTCTAACACTAGAAATTACAATAATTAAGTATCAATTATACAATCAAATCAAAAAGTACTAAGTAACTCTCGGATCAATAACTTAATATTACTAATTACTATATAAAAAAATCTCAATAAATTACCTCGACATTACTCAACGAGAGGAGTTATCTTTAAAATAATATTTCAATATTACCCAGTTTTTGCTTAAATATGTAAAATTAATATATTGAAATTAGGGAATAAATATCCACTAAACTACGCTTAGCTTATTCCCTTGACAGCTGAAATATAGAAGACATCTATAAAGTGTCTTCAAAACGCTAAACTAAAAGGGATTTACTGAATAAAATAAATAGAAATATAGCCGCACCAAGTAAGGAGAGTTGAACTCAAGTCCACCTATATATTGGGGTGAGAAGTTCAATAATAAGGATTAAATAGTTTTAATTAATTTGGGGTTTGACAAGCAGATACAATAAACTTAGCATAAATAACCTAAACGCCCTAATTTTATAGCATATTTTTAGGTATTAACGAGAATGAAAGCGATAAAATGCTGGCAGGGCTTTAGAGGTCTGCCTTTTACAAAAAATAACACTGCATAAGGTTAGAAAACTGAACCTCAATTTCTCTTGAAGTAATGTTTCAGAATATACTTCTTGGTAATTGTCTTTAGAGTTCCACTAGAAAATTTTAAGGTATTAACACGATATAGCAAGAACTAAATTATAGATACAGGCAAAGACAATCCACAGTTTTCCCTGTGAATTGTCTTTGATACAGGTAAGGCTAACACTTAATAATTTAAATATATCCTACCAAGACTCGCCGATACCTTCAGCTTTCCGTATGTGAAAAGCTACTGGACTGGACTCCAGTGTAGTTGAACGAGCTAGGTGAACCTCTTAGCTGGGAAGATCACTTTCTCCACAAAACTCTCGGCCTGGTTCATTTCGGATAAGACTGCAGGCTCCTGCTCAATGAAGGAATTCCCCAGAACAAATGACGGAAAGACCCTGGCGAAATAACAAACGATTTTTTTAGGCATCTACTAAAAATCACATGGGTCGAACCTACCTTTTAAAATAAAAAAATTATCAATCAGCAGTTGAAAACTTACTTGCCATAAGGCACCTTCTCGGAGGGAAGTCCAAACGAGAAGAGTGCGTCAATTTTAGCTTCCTTCGATATATCCTATTTTCATGCGTATCTTCGAAAGGCGCTCGCTGTCAAACGGGTCGGAGTACTGAAATACACTAGTCGTAGTAATGTTGTACAATCGATACCACAATTTAACCGATACACAGAAAAAAATCGCGATATGATATTCAGATACAATTACAACGTTACAGCTTACAGTAAATTACAGTAATTAGCATTTAAGTAATACAAAAAAATTAATCAGATATTACAATGATAATAGTAAAACATATGTCATCCAAGATAATATCGTATACGTAATGAAGAAATCCTGTATTAATTAATCAAATAACGGTAAAAATGGTAATAGATAGGATAAAAGATAATAAACAATAAAGCCGCATTTAACGATAGTTTCGATAATGATAAGGTGAGTAATTATATGACCTATTTGTATGTCATTTTTATATGAAGGTCATACGGAAGGTGGAATTCACTGGCAGTGTTTGATGTATATTCCCTTACTCATATGGATACTTAGCTGGCAGCTGGCCTCAATTAGTGCTTTATCGGACCATGTGAAGCTGCACGTCACGCCATGTGGATCAACATCAGTGCGACGAAAGGGGTCTCAAACTGGCAGGAATGAACCTTGAGAAACTCTCTAGGCTAGCGAAAGACCGTATCCTAGTTTAACTAAAAATTATTTTGACTATCTAATATAGAAATACAAAGATATAACATACCTTTTGAAAAGGGTAGCCCCACTTTACATTTATGAGACAATATTGTCGATAATACGTGAAAATATTAGAAGGCAGGGTGCTTTCCGATATATCTCATGATAAATTATTAAGAATACTAGACCTGATGGTCAAAACTTCAACGATAATATCCCGATTTCAAAAAATTGTATTTTCTCTTCCTACACATTCATCGGTCGAAAGGGAAGACCTTCGTCATCAGTGACCATATTGACAACCCCTCGCCAATTGCCAAAAGATATGAAAGATGACTACAAAACACTTCGGAACTAATCCAACCTGTAACGCCAGGTTGGGTACGTTCCCTGATATTCCAAAGTAGGAAATAATTAATGATTTAAATTTTTTGATATAAATTCAGTTCAAAATAGGTATGTTAAGTTCTAATGTAAGGTAAAGAGAATATCAACCCCATAAATCTACCAGTGAAGGAAAGAAACTGGGTTTGGTAGCATTTACAACGCGGCAATATAAATATCGATAATTCATTATTCCCCACTGAAACACTAATAATATAGAAAGCAACTTGTTGATATTTATATTGTTGTTGCATCAGGATTTACTACTCACTTGACATTTTTTTTACAATCGTTCCTAGAAAATATCCTGAAATAACGTTTGATGGACAAGCATAGATACTTTATAGCAGTGTCGAGATCAAGAGAGTAGTGTTCATTGATAGAGTCATTAATTTGATAACCACAACACACAACTAAAACTTTTTCAATTTGCTGGTACTCTATTTTTTGCCTTTCTGCTTGGGGATGCTCTCTTTTAGGTGTGTAGGGTTTTGATAGGTACCTGGGATAATTAGGCAAGATACTTGGCTACACTGCTGCACCGAAGTATTAAAAATAATTATCAAAACAAAATGTATTTGTATTCCATAATATAATATGGGTTATATTATAGCCCTTTCAATTTCATTGGACCTAAAGTGGAGTTTACACACCTCAAACATATATTTACTTTAATTTCCTGCGTTAGACCAAGACCTCGGTCAAGGCAGTCATTGAATACAATACAACCACCCTAGTGGTAAAGTAAGCAGGTATTGCCAAGCATTTTTTAGGTAAAAAAGAGGAGAAAATTAGCCCTCCGGCGGGCGCGCAGCGGTACTCTGTGCCGTATTTTTACATTTCATATATATTTTTTTAATTCCAATTGCTGTACACCACTGTTGCGTCGGGAATTCTTCATTGATTATATTTGGAACCGGCTGCCAAGGTACAGGGGGGTATTCAGGCTTTCTGTTAGTATCAAATGAGACGCCAAGAGATCAAGTTGCACGTTTGCGGCATTCCGTACCGCAGTGCGTGTTGCCATGTAAGCATTTAAAATTGCTTTTTTACGGTTTCTTGGACTGAGTGTTACCTTGTTAGTATATAAATCTCATTTTATTTGTTTTAGAGATAGAAACGTCTTAAGTAAACCACTCAGCGAAAAGAATTGTAAGATATTGCCAACAATTTATTCGAATTTTTTCTCGTTCTTGAGTTGATATTTCTGTTTTATATTTAAATTATTTTACTATAAATATGTGTAAAATCCTTTATTACTGAATAAATTGCAAATAGTAAATATATTTTAGCTTTATACTTTTGTGTATGTGCGGCATTCACTACCGCAACGCGCCCGCTCACGTAAGTTTCAAAGGCGCGCCTGCCGTAGGGTTAATATCATATGTTGTGCACGTAATGTTGGGCACAGTCTCTAAAAATACAGTGTGTATGACTATTTACTGTGCATAAAAATAGAAAAACAAAACTTACACCAGTATTCTTGGTTGGAACAAATGATTCTTCTCTCTTAATTGAATTCACCCACTTCTGTCACAATTTACCTTTTTTTTGGAACTGAAAAAAATGCCACTTTTCTACATTTGGGAACACAACACAAGTACAAGTACTGGCAGCAAAATCAGACCGCTGAAAATCGCAATTATTTTGTCGAAGCGAGAAATGAATGCAAACGTGTGATCGACGAAACTAAGGACATACGAAATCAAAGGATCAGGAATAAATTTTGAAATGCCCCAGTGGCTCCAGGAATTTCTGGTCGGTAGCGAAGACAGTAAGTAATAACTTGTGTGTGAAGAAGCAAACATGCTCGCCAAAATGTTTTCATCGCACCTACCTTAAACGTCCCCCATGGCAAGGCTCTCTCCACCATATCAACACTACCATGACAGAAGTTTCATCACCGTGATATTCGTAAAATCCTTAAAGAACTAGATACGCAAAAGGCATCAGGACCGGACGGACTACCTGCCAGCGTGTTAAAGAACTGCGGCAACGAACTAACATTCGTTTTTTCCAGACTTTTTTCTCTGTCTTACGGAAAAGGAATTTACCCCTCTCCTTGGAAACTCCCTCGAGTGCAACCTGTTCCAAAAAAGGCAAGAAAACCACGCCCTCAAACAATCGCCCAATTGACTTGCTTCCAATAATCTCCAAAGTCATGGAACGAGAACAACAGAATAATCAGCAATAATCACTACGGCTTTCGCAAGGAGAGATCGACAGGAGATATATTGGCCTATGTCACTCATATATGAAGTAGGGCAATTGAGAACTACGTAGAGTCTCGAGCGATTGCGTTGGATATTTCGAAGGCATTCGTCAGAGTTTGACATGACGGACTGCTCAACAAACTGTCCTCCTTCGGATTGCCAGCCTCTCTCTGCAGCTGGCTTGCCAGTTTTCTTAAGAACCATTCTCTGCACATTGCAGTTGATGGACACATATCAGACACATTCATCATTAACACAGGCGTGTCTCAGGGCGCAATCCTGTTTGCAGTTTTGCAGATGACAGTACCCTTGTCTCCTACGTTAGATCAGAAAAACCTTTACCAGCTACTGAGACTTATCACCGCAGACAGGAGCAGATTACAGCAATTACTCAAGACCTGGAGAAAGTTCAAACTTGGGGCGACAGGAATTTGGTCTAGTTCAATGCAGCAAAGACCCAAGCAGCCACGATTACCAAGCGGGCCAATACGGCGAGCCTGACATCATTATGACAGGATCGACCATTACTTCATCCTCGTCAATGGCACTGCTGGGTGTCTCGGTCAACAGCAATATGTCTTGGCATGACCACGTTGCTAACATCGCAAAATTAGCCTCCCAGAAGCTTAATGCGCTATTTCGCATAAAAAAAACTGTATACACCGCAACAGTTATAAGACTGTGGTTAGAATATTTCTCACACATCAGGGGTGCCACCCCAAAGCACACCCTAAAGCTGCTGGATTCCATTCAGAAGAGAGCTGTTCGTCTCGGCGGCGACCCGGAATTGACTCGGAATCTGGATAGTCTGGAACACCGCAGACATGTGGCCGAGATGTCCCTGTTTTACAGATACTTTCACGACAGATGTTCACATGATTTGACCCGTCTAACCCCGCCCCTGGGAACACCTGTCAGACAGTCACGACAGACGGCAGGAGCGCACCAGTTCGTCGTACAACTGTAAACACCTAGAACATCGCTTTGCAAGAACTCCTTTGTCTGGCGCACTGCATCACTGTGGAACTCACTCCCAGGACATCTGTTTACCCCTAATTACAACCTACAACTATTTAAGAACCGTGTCAATCAACATCTTCGCCCACACACCGCTCGTCGAGCGCCATAGGATCTCCCTTTAGTGCGTGTGCCACTGTCATAAAAAATCCATAATGCTACAAATAAAAAGTGTTTAGGTATCCTAAGTAATACTGAGGTATTAAAATCGAACTTCTGATGTTGTCCGGCTGTAGTTTTAAAAATAGCTGTGGTTATTATATGTTGAGTCAAATGGTAGTAAAAGTAAATAGGTAAGTAGGCATTATTATTATGAAGCCACAAAATAAAAACCTGACGAACTTGTGTGTGTACTTCAAGCAGACAGTATGTGAATATTAAAATTTCAGTTATTTTAGATATTACTATGTATTATCAGCTCTATAGAATTTGTGAAACACACCTTGTACCAGAGCAGTCCCTAGCTAAACTATAATTGTATAGTGTAGAATAATTAGGAAGTATAGTGCAGTATAGTAGGGTTACGAGTCTATTTGCTATTAACACAATAAATTACCTGCTTTTTATAAATTGTTTACTGCAAAAGCACAAGTTTCACAATTTTTAACATAAGATATATTGAAAACTCGAAAAATACCCTTTACAACATTTGGTTTCGATACGTTTTTTTGGTCCGCTGACGGTTCTTCTCTCTCGAGCCGACTTTACCCTAGTGGTCGTTAAATATCAGAGCGTGACGACTCCGTTTAATTCGCTATTTAGTGTACTGAATGCGCCTAAAGATTTTACTTCATAACAATAATTCTTTTCAGTAGTATTATAATGAGCTCTTTTAACACGGATAAACTGTGCCATAAATAGCAGGTACTTTTTAATGCAATCGTACATAAAGTTCGTTAACTCTAACTCATACTTCATTCCTCATAATCTATATTATACAATTAAGACTTCATAAGTGTCGACATATTTATCATAAACTCCTGTTGTAATAGTGTTCATTATTACCTAGGCGCATACACATTTTTAATTTAGAACCCCTTTTTATTTTT
>JAEQML010079065.1:0-12151 GCA_016904865.1 Pissodes strobi | reverse complement strand
AAAGTTAATTATAACAACGCGACACATTTGTTTGGGTGCGTTTAGTAACTATAAGATCACAAACACTCGACCAAAGCAAAGCATAGGGGTGTATTTAGTGACCGTAATTTTGTTGTGTACGATGTACATTTGTAGGTTTGGTTTAAAAAAATGATTTATTCCAGTTGTAAGGATCCTATAAAGCATATTGATTTACATAATAGGGCCGATATATCAAATCTTGGCAACCTTTATCAAGAATAATTGTGTTAACCATTGCTAACTAAGGTATTTATACCCTGATATACACCTCGCCATCTAGCAACAGCAAAGAACACAGAAAACACCCCATTCTCCATTATACTCGGAGACTTTAATTCCAAAATAGGAGCAAAGTTCCCCACGGCCTCCCCCTTTATTGGGAGTTTTGGACTTGGAACATGAAACAAAAGAGGACAAATGGTGATAAACTTCCACAACAAAAAACGTGTCTACTGCGTGAACACCCCTTAGAAAAAAAAACGGAAATAAAGTGGACTTGGAGAAACCCCGATGGTAGGATCAAAAACGAAATAGATTACATCGTCACATCGAACAACCGAATGTGCTTAGAATGTGGCCGGTCATAAATCACTTCATACAGGCCGCGACCATAGGCTGATCAGGGCCAAAATACATATCAATCCTCAACTGGAGAGAAATCGTTTAATAGAAAGGAAGAGCCGTCCCGCCATAAGTGAGCCACGAGAAACAGAAGAGGAATACAACCGAAATATCGACAAAAAGCTACAACCACACAAGCATTGCGAGAAATGGAATTAGACGAGCTCTCAACCAAAATTACTAACAGCGTTCGAACAGCAGTAAAGAAAGTGAGCGCACTTCAAAAACAGGAGAATCTAAAATTCAGCCCTGAAACAAAAAAAACTTATAGATGAAACGGTGACAAAAACTCATCCACATACAATGGTCTCAACAAAAAAGTGTAAACGGCTATCAGAAGGGATCAGAGAACACGAAACACATGATTGATCGAGGATACCATCAGAACAAACACGAACATAAGAGTGCTTCGTTCTATGCGATCTAGGGGCAAGCTGATCATTCACCAAATGAAAAATAACCAGGGAGAAATTGTCAGTGAAAGAGATAGGATCGCTGAAACTGTCGAGAACTTTTATCGAATGCTCTACAAACAATCAGTGGCAGCCCCGCAAGACGAAACACGAAAATCAATCTTGAACGTGGGATCAGAAGAATTAGCCCATAGATAATAATGAGCTAGAGGCAGCTTTAAAACAGCTCAAAAATTGTAAGGCTCCAGAAGACCAGATCAAGAACGAGATGATAAAAATTGGAGGGGAGACACTTAATGAAGCCCTCTTAATTCTACTGAATAAATGCCTCGATGAAGAAAGGATTGCAGATTCCTGGAAAAATGCAGAGGTCATTCTCCTCTTCAAAAAAGGTGACAGTACGAAGATGGAAAATTACAGACCCATCAACCTGCTGTCTATCTTTTACAAGCTGTCAACAAAAATCATAACAAATCGCCTGAGCCAGAAGTTCGACTTTTATCAGCCAGTTGAACAGGCAGGATTCAGAAAGGGTTTCAGCACAACCGACCATATTCAAACAGTACGCACACTGATAGAGAGAAATGTACGGAGTACAACATTCCGCTTCACATGGCCTTTGTAGACTACCAGAAAGCGTTCGACACGATCGAGACCTAAGCAGTGATGAGAGCGATGAACAATGCCCGTATTTACTCTAGATATACAAACCTGATTTCACTACATTTACGAGAACGCGTCCCTGCATGTAAAAATTGATGAAGACTGGATAACTGGAAAGGTTTTCGTGGGGCGGGGGGTCAGGAAGGGGGACACAATTTCACCGAAATTGTTCCCCTTGGCTTTGGAGGGCGTGTTCAAGTGTCTATCCTGGAAGCAGAAAGGCGTCAGCATAAACGGAAAACGTCTCAACCACCTCCGTTTTGCAGATGATATTGTCTTCTTCAGCAACGAGCCAAACGAATTATCAACAATGATCCAAGAACTCAAGGACGTCCTGCCAGTGGCGACATACGGACTTGAAACAATGACATTCTCAACAAACTGTGCAAACAAACCACGTCCGGGTCTGCCAAAGGGCGATGGAGAGAGCAATACTAGGAGTAAGCCTGATGAGAAATAGAATACGTAACGAAGAGATCAGGAGAAGAACAGGAGTTTGCGACATCATTAAAAAAGTAGCGAGATTGAAGTGGAGTTGGGCAGGCCACGTAGCCAGAAACAACTCGAAATCGACGAAAACCCTGATGCAATGGAGACCAAGAGAGTCAAGGAGAAGTGTCGGACGCCCAGAGAGACGACATCCAACAACATGCGGGAAAGAATTGGATCCAGACTGCCCAGCAAAGATCGACATGGAAATCATTGGAAGAGGCCTATGTTCAGGAATGGACATCAAATGGCTGAGGAAGAAGAAGAAGAAGATACACCTCGCCGAACCTATAGGCATTCATAGGTTTTTACTTAATTTTTTTCTAATGTCGCTAGATACACCCTAAAGTAAAGCTTGGATGCGTTCAGCGATCTTATTCAATTCAGTGGCTGCAACAGCGTTGCCAGATATTGTATCTGACACTTAAAAATTGGTATGGTAGCCCCAAGCCATGCACATAGTTTAAATGGTTTTAAAAATGTCTTTAACATCATAAAAATCTTTTGTGGGATCAATAATACAATTTTAACCTAATTAAACGAGTCATGGCGGCCACGGACCCTTCTTTATAGGCAAAATAGGCAACTGATAATACACAAATACATAAAAATATAGAGATGTCTTATAGTGAGTAGGGATGTGTTACTGTTACTTTATTAACTGAATGCCTGTTATTAAAAAACTAAAAATGGAGAAACAAGGAGTCTTGTAGCATTCATAATGTCTTTAACTGTATAAAAATCTTTACTGGAGTCAATAATACAATTTTGTTCTTATTCAAACTTGGATTACGAGCCATAGCCGAAGAGGATCCTTCTTTATAGGCAAGTAGGGCAACTGATAATACACAAATACGTCAAAATATAGCGATTTCTTATGAGTATGTTACTCTTACTTTATTAGCTGACTGCCTATTATTAAAAAACTTAAAAATAGAGAAACAAAAAGTCTTGTGGCATATAGATATCACATTCGTAAAAATCTTTTCTGGGATCAATAATACAGTTTTGTCCTTATTAAAACTTGGATCAGGAGCCATAGTCGGAACGGCTCCTTCTTTATAGATGTGTTAGTTATAGTGAGTAGGGATGTGTTACTGGGAGCCAGATATTAATTAGGTTATTAAAAACCTTAAAAATATAAACAAGGAGTCTTCCGATTTTGCAAAACAAGACAAATTTCGCTAGAAGAGGAATAATTAAAGCAAAAAAATGAGGATGCGCCACGTTTGAGGATCAGGAGCCATAGTAGTAGTATACTCTCTATTGGCATTTTTCGTGAGAAAATTCAGCCAGAAAAGACCTCTATCCGGCTTAGTTATAGCTGGGGCGACCCATCCCAGATAAGTTACACCTGATGGATAGAGGTACTATTTTTAGAGCCCCCACTATGTCGAGTATGTACTCCTGGGGGCTCAGATTGTTACATGCATGGCTTGTTTTAAGGTTCGAACACCACCGGCTGGACGATCACAAACATATAAATCTGATGCTGGCACGGGCCTATCCCCGGCTGGACGTCCGTACACTGTAAAAAATCGCCTTGAGTAAAACTAAGAAAATTATTGAGTTACCTGCATTTTTAGTGAAATTTTGAGTGAGCCCAATAAAATGAATAAAAAATGAGTGAATTTAACATATTATTGTGTTAGTTGCCAAAAAATACCTATATTTGTGTAATATACGCTCATAAAAAGGTAATTAGGTGGTTTTTAAACTAAATTTTGTGTGATTCAATCTCTTCCCTTCCAATCGTAGATATTCTATGCGTATTTCTAGTTAAGTTAAGACACACTGGCAGGTGCAGACGTAGGAATCGAAGCGCGATCAAATTTCTAGTATTAAAGTGGCAAATAATTATTATTGTGCTAGTGTAAATCATATCAAGCAGATCTATGCACGAACGATACACGTGCTCTGCCGGACTCTGCCTTGCCATCGGTTGTTGGGTTGATCCTAGCGAGGCGGCCGAAAATTACGAGTCGTGCTAGTTATGACTGATGCTGGAAAATGGAAAAAATTATATTTAAACTACAGTTTAAACTGAAAAAAGCGTGGTGTAGCTGCATTAAAAATGAATTGGATTATAAGTTCATAACAGAGACCGGTAAGTAAAATACTACCTACCTACTTTATATATATGTTTGTTAGTTAGGACACCATTTTGCTTTTTAACATTGCTGTATAGGCTCTATAGTATATCAGTACGCGCTGATTTGTCATTCATTTGGAACCACTTTATGGTTTATTCTCATGCTGTCATACGTAATAGAGATTTGACTTTGAATATTTTGCTAACCGTAAAAATAAGTATATACCTAATACGTAATCTAGGTAATCAGTCTGATTATAGGTATCCCACCATCTATATACGTGCCGTAACATATATAGGCACAGCTTATTTAATACGTATCTATCTACTTACACTTAAATAACTCAAATATGATTTAATTTAACTAAATTATGAGTATAGCTTACGAAAAAGTGAGTTGAGATGCAAAACAGTATATTAATCCATTCATTTATTATTTTCCATCTCAGAGGGCCATAAATCCAGAATAATTTTTCTTAGGTTGGCGAACCTGAAATCGCTGTATTAAGTACTTTTTACAATTATGCGTTATTAATCCAGAACCCATCAAAATGCAATGGTACAGGTAACAGCTGTTAGGTACGAATTCACCTTAAATTCGAGGTCCCTGGTACACCAGGCTAATGTTTGAAGGTCCCTGTTATGACAGGCTGTGCTTAAAGGTCCGTGCTTCGCAGGCATAAATTGATTTTGTTTTTTTTTTACCTTATTTTTTAGGTCTCTGGTACACCAGCCTATGTTTGAATTTATCTGCTATATCAGGCTATATTAAAAGGTTCCCAAATTTACAAGTTTGGGCTAGGTAAATAAGGTCCCTGATTAAGGTCAGGCAAAGGTCCCCAAATTTAAAATTTTTGG
Source organism: Pissodes strobi (assembly GCA_016904865.1). NCBI lineage: Eukaryota > Metazoa > Arthropoda > Insecta > Coleoptera > Curculionidae > Pissodes > Pissodes strobi. Next base: position 6,994 of record JAEQML010079065.1, on the reverse strand, counting down.
GCTAGGTACCTACCTAACGTCCCTGATTAAGATCAGGCATAGGTCCCCAAATTTAAAATCTTTGGGCTAGGTACTTAACGTCCCTGATTAAGATCAGGCAAAGGTCCCCAAATTTGCAGTTTTGGGCTAAGTAAATAAGGTTTGTGTAAATATTATTTAGGAAAAGGTCGCAAGATTTACTTGGTAAACAATATCCTTGAAATAAAATTTAGGTACAGTTCCCCAAAAACGATATTTGGGCTATATAAGATCCCTGAAATTATGTTCAGGCTAAAAATTTTCGACAATGGTGCCCAAATTAGTGTGTAAGCAAAAATTACTTGAAAGCATATAGACTGTGGGGTTCCTAACTAACCTCAATGAAATGGCCAAAAAATAACATTTAAAATCAAGCTGTACACTCTGTAGATTTACATGATTTTTTGACATTTGACGACAATCTGTTTATTCTGTCTGTTGTTTTGCTTTTCTTTTATTTTCACAGTATCAATCTTTGTAAGAAGGAAGGTGCGAGGACGCCCCATTGTCAGCAAGGCCGTGTTAGCTCATGTGATTCCCCGCCACTGGTTCTCCCGATGCGACGCTGCTTAGAACAACAATGTCAGCACCTCGACTGTGAATATTATAAGACTAAGAATTTGTTCACGTTACATTTATTGGAAAAAGCAGAGTGTGATTTGATATCTTGGAAGAGAAGCTTGTATTTAATCGTAATAAATCGTGTTTGGAGCTAATTTCTACATTATTTCTAGTTTCATGGAAGCAAAATTACATTAAAGCTAACTCGAAACCAAATTAAAAAAAAAACACATTTTTTAGTAGGTTATTACTCAAAAATGAGTTGCTTATGAATATTTTTTAACTAAAATTTAGTTCATTAAACCTAATTTTTAGTAGTAAGTTACTAACAATAGAGTAAAATTAACTCATCATTGAGTGGGCTGGTGGAGAAAAATAACTCAAAAGATATTTGATTTTAACGAAATATTTATTTTAAACTTCACTAGATTGTGTAAATATTGAGTAAAATTTCCCACACTTTTATGAGTAAGAGATACTCAAACATTTTGTGTAGAAATTTTACACAATTCTTTGTGGACCCGTTTTGACAAAGTATTGTGTTCATTTTGAGTTAAATTTAACTCATAATTTTTTAGAGTGTATCTTATTCGGGGAGGAAACTACCCGGTCCCTGAACGTTCACCATGAATTCCCAAAACTAACATATATGTATATGAAGCTGGAACAAAATGGCCGATACCCGACACGTGCACCCTCGACCGAAGACGAAACGGAAGTCTAGTTTTGAGGTTAAATTGGCGTAAAACCACTTACTATTAGCCCAGGTGAAGGGGAAAATAACGGTATTTTAACAAGCGAAGCGGAGGTCTTGGTGCAAGGTTGCCAAACGTGGCACATTTTCTTGGAAAGTGATTACTTACGAATCTGTCCTAAACAAGCGCGTTGGAATCCACTCTCCACGAGAGCAATGCGCACAGAAACTAACCCAAATTAATGTAAAAAATATCTTAAGTAATTTAAATTATTTCTTTGGTTCATTTCCGTTACTTTGGATCAGTTTTTATTTGTGTTGATCCCGGAGCGCGCGAAGGGCAATGCACGAAGTGAAATATTTGAAGAATAGATACGAGCAAATAGCGTTCCATTGGTAAAATCAACATTATCTTGAATTTAAAAGATTATTGCCTTCTGTTCCTTTCCAAAACAACTTGGCCAGCACATTCAGGGTAAAATCAACGTCATAAGAACAAATCTGGCAACGGTGTCTCAGGTGACTTCTTAAAATTAACAGCTATTGTGACAGATGGATATTTAGAATGTAAAATTGTATTTTATTTAATAGTAATGGGGCTATCACCGGCTTTAAGTTAGGGAGCCCCCTCGTTCTACACAAATGTCTCGGAGTCCCAGTTAATATTTTCACCCGTAAATTGATTTTCAGATGTATATTGCCTATATTTCTAGTGCTTTTGTGATTTTTTTTGGGGATTTTATTTGAAATAAATAAAAGTAAAAAAAAAATTAAAAACAAGCTTTTATTAAAATGCACTAAAAAGAAGAAAATAAAATTTGAAGTAAATCAAACCCATTATTTTGTTACATTAAACATTTTTATATGATATAAAAGCTTGTCGCGAGATTTTCCTGTTTAAATTTCTATTTTAGTGAATCATCCTATACATAATTGTTATGAATTGCTACCCTATTTCAAACACTATTACGTATTGTTTTAGTTTATCACAGAAACAGAGCTTGGGTGCGTTTAATGTTAATGGTCTAAATGTAAGTAGATAAAATCTAAACGCACCCAGGCTGTGTGTTTAGCGATCTGCATTTTAAGATCCTTTACACAAATAGTGCCCTATGTAAAAATCGACCTCTCCTATTGGTCGATCCATCTCGTATTACAATATGTCTTCGTGATGCAATCAATTTCTGTCAAGAGCTTTTGTGGTGTAGAGGTTTAGACAGCTGGGTCTCACCTGGACGGCCCGGGTTCAATCCCCGTTGCTTTTTTTTATTTATTTTTTTAAGATCATGTCTAAACAGTTTTTTTCTTGATTTTGGGTATGATTGTCTTGGGTTAGTTTGGGTTAGCACCTGGTTAGTTTCCTTTTCTTAAGCCCCCGTAGCGAGCGAAGCGAGCGGAGGGCCATGCGGATCGACCAATAGGAGAGGCCGATTTTTATATAGTGCACTATTTGTGTAAAGGATCTTATAACGCTAGAGATTTATCAATTTTACAGTGGCTTTATACAGGACAGTGACGACAATAGACCAGGGCCGCCATTTTGGAGCAAATTTTCTTAAAGGTTATATGGAAGTTTCGCGTTTTTTGCATTTTTTTAGCAAGAAGCTAACAAAATAGAGCGACTGAGGTATTATATTGGTAGGAATATGTTAACCGGACCCTTAGCTAATAAAACTTTAATAATTTTCACGAAATTAACAAGCAAAATAATTGAAAGTATTATACTAGCATTTGAAAATCCCGCATGTAAAAGCGGCAAGGAACATGTTTCCGACTCTTTTTGAGCGTAGTACAGAAAGAGACAGAAACTCAACCGAAATTAGACACTTATGAGCTGAATTCTGAATTGACAATGTAAGTGGGGTTATGAGTCAATATTGTGACAGACTGGTATGTAAATATAAATAATTATTTGTTTTTATTATTAATAACGTTTTAATGTGATAATCAGAATGGTCGTCTGTGTTCACGTCATGACATTTTAGTACTTTCTTCATTATTTGTGGTATCTTTCAGCAAGGTGATGTTATAAATAGTAAATGTAATTTTTAGGTCCATATTTAAATACCTTCCCAAAAAAATGTTTTGAGACTGAGAGGCACAATACATATGAAGCGGCGAAGCAGGTATCCAGTTTATACAGCAGTGGATGCAAGAAAACTTTTCTTTAAAGCAAATAGGTATATGGACAATGCCATCAAATCATGTCTAGATTTAAGACTTGTTCATGTTAAAAACATCTTATTTATTTATAATCAACACAAATAATATAAAAGCTTATTTCAATTTTCAGCCTTGACCAGAGGGAAAAATCAGATTTAATAAGGATGCTGTCAAAGAATGGATTCTGAATAATGAAAAATTCATTATGATTTTTATGGACATTGACTACGAACAGAAGTTCATTTCATGTAATGTTGGGAAATAAAGTAGGTACACTATTTGAAAAACCTGTATTTCATCTAAAATAAACATATTCATTTTACTCAACGTTGTTTGAATAACTTACTTCGATCTCTTGTCGATAAAGGTTTAAGCTAAACGGTAACAATAAAAAAAAATCTAAAATAAAATATACATATATTACCTAATATATTTAAAACAATACAAAACAGGAATACACCTCTGGATATTGACAAAAGCTAAATAAAGAACCTTAAACATGGAAAAAGCTGTAGTTCCTTGAATTAAATTTTGTAATACAAATAGTTTTTTCAAGGATTTACTAGCATATTTGTGCGTGCAATAATTTACTTTTTTTATTGAAATACTACATATCTACTAATTATTTTTTGACTCATATTATGACAAGATTCTGTGATTACTATCTATTTTCCATTTCTACAAAAAAATAAAATATGTGCATGGTAAAAAATCATTTCCATTCTCGATTTCTCAGTTTGCTCGGAAGAAGGCCTCGATATGGAATCTGAAGATTTCAAGGCAAATTTACACTTTGTAGAAGCCTTTTTTTCCGCGTTGGGTTTGCAAATGGAAAATATGATTGGGATAGCATTTGGCTTTAACTTCTTATCTCATATTTATTCCTCCCACATGCCTGGTGCAAAATGAATCTGCAAGATAAGATAATCCGTTACTACATTGTAATGTACGCATCACTTAATTAAGCAAATTGAGGAATGACATTTGATGAACATGTTACTTAGACTGTGTTGTATGATGCTGACTAAGCTCGAGTCAGCTAAACCAAGACTGGTGGTTGAAGAATTTCACTTAAAATACATTGCAGATAAAATGATCTAATTTGACAGCAATGTATAAAGGAGTTCAACCACCAACCATAAGCTGAGTTTAAGCCTCTATTTTACAACCAGGCCCTAATAACTACATAACAGTAACTATATGATGTTAAACATGGAATGATATAGACGTTAAAGTTTTTTTTGTACTTCCAGGACTAAAAGGCTTCATTTAATCCTAAGGGACTAAAGTACATTTCGACTGTGATCGTGATCACAAAGTTAATGACACTGACAACTTGTTTACTTATACTGTAACTAAGTGTTTCAAAGTAGAATAATACCAGAGTGTTGGTTTGTTATACTCTGATAATACAATATTCAGCTGGTAAAAAAAAGCCTAATATAACCTTGTATATAAAACACGGCATGCACCTGCAATCTACTACATTCATATAAATACAAAGAGTAGAATATAACAATACTCTTTGGTGTGACAAAAAAAAACTCGTGAAACAATCACCCTTCAACTTTACATGCCCACGTTTTTTTTAAATCACTACATTTAGGATTATAATGCATTGGTGGGCCTGTAGGAGGCCTGCAGGGTATGTAAAAGCCTACTTCTGACTAAATCTTATAGATAATCTACTTTAAAATACCACTTATTTACCTACCTTGGTACCTACGAAAGCAGCAAATCTACACTTTAAAACGTAATATAACTTTAATGTCTAATTGGATATATCGAAACTATACACAAAGCTTTAATAATCAGCAAAAAAATTACTAGAAAAACGCATAAGATCGCTATAAATCACAAGAAATTATCCACAGCCGCATACGAAAACAAACTAAATTTGCTCCAAAATGGCGCAGCCAATCAGCGCGTTGACGAAACATTGTCGTCACTGTCCTGTATAAAGCCACTGTAATCAATTTTACTTGCTGGCGCCATCTATACCATCGGGGCACAAATAAAGAAAATCGATTCATTGGCGAATCTACAGGACGTTGCCGTAGTAGCATTTAAAGATCCTTTACAGGCGTAGCCGACTATATCAAAATCGGCCTCTCTTATTGGTCGACCCATCTCATATTACAATGTCTTCGTGATGCAATCAATTTGTCGCAAGAGCTCTCGTGGTGTAGAGGTTTAGATAGTTGGGTTAAGATTATGTTTCTAAACAGTTTTTTTTCTTGATTTTGGGTATGTCTTGGGTTAGATTGGGTTAGCACCTGGTTAGTTTCCTTTTCTTGAGCCCCCGTAGCGAGCGAAGCGAGCGGAGGTTCATGCGGATCGACCAATAGGAGAGGCCGATTTTGATATAGTCGGCAACGCCTGTAAAGGATCTTTAAATGCGCCGTAGTATGGTTTAGTTTAGTATGTGAATGATATGAGAGCGAAGCAATAGATGGCGGCACAGTTCGTGCGGTTTCGTTGTTCGAAATCTGAAAACTCGTAAACTATGTTACTCCCGTCAAGTGGATCTATACTACCAGGCCTATTCGAAAAGTTTGCGGTAATGTGCATTTCGTACAAATATATACTTGCAACAGTAATGGAACATTTTGATTTTCCTGCTCTAAGCCAAGAAAATTTGTTTTTTCTGTAATCTTTTTAATTTTTTTTTGCAAATAACAATTTGAAAATTTTAATCGTTCTCTGTTGAGAGAGGTACTCTAATGCCAAAAAACTGGATATCCTTAAACGAAAGTTCACCCATGGGCGGAAAAGTGGCATTGTTGATTAACTAGCTATGGTGGCGTAAAATTGTATTTTACGCCCCGTGGATGGCACAAAAATAATATTTAATCCGTTACTAGATAATTCCATATTCGAGTTATTCAACATAATTCACTCTACGCAACGCTTCCTTATTGTAAATTCAAATTTCAGAATAATGTATGAAAATAGTCAATAACTATCATCAAATATTTATTTAAAAAATGTTTTATTCGTAAACAAATTAATACAACGAAACAAAAATTGGTATAACAGTGTAAGAATTCTAACTAAAAGCTACTTAACTAATAAAACGACTAGAATAATTGAGGAACATAAAATAAATAATGTCTTGCTCTTGTTACAAGCTCACATATCCTAAAAATATAGGTTTTTCTAAACGTATACAGGGTAGTCAAATTTTCGAAATAATCGTATATCAGTATAGATACTTAGACAGTGCGTACCAAAAACATACGAAGGAAGGATGCAGTATATATGAAAAAATTACTATTTTGTGAAATTTGATACAAGAATATTTTTGGTCAAATTAATTGTAGAAAAGTACTTTTTGGAACGCACTGTATGTAGACTTTATTCGCCGCATATGCGATTTAACAGTCGTTGAAGATTGGTGATTATAAAAATAAAAAATTATTATAACATGTTTTTAAGCGATTCTGGACTTATCCTATAAAGGCTTCAAAAGTATACATATTTCGGTTACATTAAGAGGACCAATGCTAGGCTTATAATATAGGGGGCTTCAAAGTTGAAAAATCACTTATCTCAAGC
>JAEQML010079064.1:0-12151 GCA_016904865.1 Pissodes strobi | reverse complement strand
ACCACAGACAGGAGCAGATTACAGCAATTAATCAAGATCTGGAGAAAGTTCAAATTTCAAATTTGCCGTTGCTGCTTGTACCTACAATATCGTTGCTGTTACAGAATCAGGGCTCCAATCCGATATTTTGAACTCTGAACTCTTCCCCGAATGATATGTGGTCTACCGTTCTCCGACAAATTTGCTTCCGAACAGCTGGATCTTTCGAATGTTTGTGAAGGAGCACGACTCGGTGACATTTTAGGTTGTAAGCTAACTATTAATTATTTTACATACCTCCTTCTATTAACGATATCCAGGTAGAAATTTTCCTGGAGGCTCTTTCGTCAATAGATATAATGTTGAGCAAAAATGTAATAATTCTGGGATACTTCAATATTCCTTCTTACACTACAAACCTTCCTCCCAATGCTAAACACAGACTTTTGACAGGATTCAGTGAAATACTTAACCTTCGCCAATATAATAAAATAATACACCGATTATTAGCCACCGCCACAACCAATATAGCTACGCAACCGCTGTTGGGATCTAGTTTTTCCCAACTTTAAAACTTTCCTGCAAAAAAACGACGTACCTCTTGTTAATGAAGATCCGTATCATCCATCCTTACTGATCAATTTTCAAGCGGCCCTCCCTCACATAGGCAACTTTCCTGTAAACAATGATGATCTACACCTTAATAATTTCAGAAAAGTCAATTTCATAGCTGTTATGAGCTAATGTCGAACACTGACTGATCGCCTGTTCTCAATGGCACAGATGTCGGTAACTCATGTCAGAGTTTTTATGAGATTCTAAATATCATATTCGCTACCTGTGCACTTCCGTGGCGTAGGCGCTTGCCTCCATGGTTTACCAAGGAACTCATTGACAATGTATTCAAAAAAGAAAAGGCCTATCGTGACTTTAAAACTTATAAATCTACATTTTACCTCTCCAGATACAAATCTTTGCGCAGCTTAATTAAATCGAGCTCCGACAAGATACAGGGAATATATCCGGCATGCCGAAACAAGCATAACTTCTGATCCATCAAACTTCTGGTCTTTTATTCAAAGCAAGATAGCTCAATCCCGCATTCCAGCCACTATGAAAGACACTAATCACTCTTACCACGGACCCCAATGTGTCGTTTCGGCTTTTTCCAACTATTTTCAAAGTGTGTACAAAGATTCCCACCAGCCTGCAAATATTGAGCCGTTAATGCAGTATTCCGATATCATCGACGTTCCGCCAATAACTACTGATGATATAGTTGTAGCAAGCAAATAACTTTAAAACAAGATCACCCTGCTGGCCCAGACGGCATCCCACTTCATTGTTAGAGACTATTCCATTGTTTTGTGCGAGCCCCTGTGTCATATCTTCAATCTGATCCTGGAATTGGGCATGTTTCCCGAAACCGAAGGTTGTAATAGTCTGTCCCATGCATAAGAAGGGCGATCCAATAGTTATTGATAATTATCGTCCTATATCCATGTAACTTCTCCAAAATATTCGAGATTATCCTGCAGAAATTTTACCAACATCTTTGTTATCAAACTGCTTTATTACTCTTTCGTCAGACCAAGGGTGGATTATGGGTCACTTGTATGATGTCCATGGTATGATTGCCACATTGATTCGTTAGAGGCTGTGCAGAGGCGATTTCTCACGTATCTTATGTTCAGAGAGGACGATATTTACCCAGACCGAGGGTTTGATCGTAACCTTTTATTGTCTAGATTCAGAAAACTGTCGCTGTCTGCGCGCAGATACTCACAATCGCTGATATTCCTTTATAAGTTTCTCCATGATGTGATCGATTGTCCGTTTCTTTTGGAAAGTATAACATTTCATGTACAGCGTTTAGGAGCTAGACGGCAACCCGCGTTCAGTCTGAGATTGGCGAGATCTAATGTTCTATACCAGTGCCCCATTCACAACATGTGCAAAAATTTCAATCTTGTATCAAACGCCTCTCATATACATACCAGCAGCCTGTCTACGTTCTGAAACATCTGCGTGAGGCGTCTGGTTTCTCCTTGGGTTTCCCACCTTAACTGTATCTCCGCATTCTTCATCTTCATTTTTCATCTGTATTTCCCTTGTTTTCATTTCTTTCTTCTTTGTCACTTCTTATTTTGGATTATTTTGTTTTTTTTTAGATTCCCTAACTTACTTTGCGTTATTCGTAAAGTTCTTGATCCGTTTCATTCCTCTCAAGGTTCCTCTACATTCCCCTACATTCCTTATATTTAGTCTTAGTCTAGTATTTTTCTTTGTATAACAATATTTTTGCGAATTACTTACTCTTAATTTGTATGTGAATTTCCTGTAATTGGGCGTTTGCTTGTTGGAAATAAAGAGCTTATTATTATTATTATTATTATTATTATTATTATTATTATTACCATTGGAATTTTTTTCCGAATATAGCTTCTTGTATATAATACTTTTTAAAAATTATGGTAGATTCCGATAATTATCGGGCATTTGGCAACACTGTTTAAGACATCGAACAGGTAGTTGCGACGTTGCGACATGTGCCTTGTGAATTATGCATAGTTATTGCGCATGCTCATATTAGATAATTGTACAAGAAATACCATAAAATACCACTGACAATACCAATAATACCAGACAAAATACCATATAGTACCAAATATTACCAGATAATACCAAATATTACCATATAATACCAAATATTATCAGATAATACCAAATATTACCAGATAATACCAAATATTACCAAAAAATACCGAAATAATTCCAAAAATACCAAGCTAGTGTACACCAAAATACCATCAGCGGTTGGCCCCTCGCCGGAGACTGATTGGGTATCAATAATTGAAATATCTGATGCTCTGAACAATTTTAATACAAAATTAGTTTATATGTTTAACAAAAATTTCCCCCTAAAATCTATAAAACTCAAAAGCAAAAAACCATGGGTTACTAGAGAAAAAATTTGAGAGTATTGCATACAATAATTAGAAAGTTTTTTCCCCACACCATTTATAATGACATACTTCAATAAATATAAAATTATCTACAAAAAATTAATAAAGCTTGCAAAAAGAAATTATTATAATGGTAGAATTGATAAAGCTAAAAATAAACCAAAGGAAATATGGAGCTTGGTAAATGATTTGAGAGGTACTAATACTAGCTCTAATGGCAATCTTGATATTGATGTGAACGGTTTTAATCAATTTTATTGTTCGATTGCAGACAATTTGACATGTCATATTTCATCAAACATTGATCCTCTGACTTACCTGCGAAATATTTCTCCAAGAAACTTTTAGTCTTTTTCATACAGATATTAATGAAATTAAAAGAATATTCAGTCAAACACAAAATAAAAGCTCTTCAGGTAGTGACAACATTTCATTAAAAGTATTTAAGTGGTTGCCTGATTATGGACTAAATGTTCTTGTGATGGCAATAAATAAGTCCTTTGACACGGGCATTTTCCCTGATTGCTTAAAATCTGCCTTGGTAATGCCACTATTTAAAAATGGTAATGCTTTGGATCCATCTTGTTATCGGCCCATTTCACTTCTGCCAACATTGTCAAAAATAATTGAAATAATCTTTAAATCGAGAATGGTCGACTACCTTCAAAAATACAAATTGCTGAATGCTTCACAATTTGGATGTCAAAACAACAAGGGTACCTGCGATGCAATGTTTAACTTCTTTGAAAGGGTGTATCTTGAACTCAATCAGGGAGAGATGGCCGCAGCAGTGTTTTGCGATTTTTCAAAGGCCTTTGATTGTGTGGATCGGGGAATATTACTGCGGAAGCTTTTCCGTTATGGTTTTAGAGGTATGCCTTTGAAATGATTTGAATCATACTTGACTAATAGTTCGATAAATGTAGCTGAATATTATACGTGAGGGTGAAACAAACTAGTAACAAGCTGATCTCAGCGGAAATATTTAGATAATAACCCCCTATTTAACTCCCCAAGAGTCCCATTCAGTCCCATTGGGGGAAGGTATCTCCGTTTCCTTAAATTTTTAAAAAAAAAAGAAAGTTTTGAACATTTTGCCTCTAAACATTTTTCTCTAAAGTAAAGGGTAACAGAGATAAAGCTATTTTTTTAGAGTCTGTTTTATACAGGTTCCACTTTTAATATGTATTTTGTACAAAATATGAACTATAGCTGTTTAAGAGACTATGTAAAAATAATATAAAAAAATTTAGGATTATTTGTACAAGTTTCCCCTTCGAAATTTCCTTTAATAACGATTAATAAATCGTCGAACATACGTACTTCTAATAGTTATTACTAAAGCTTCAGACCGCGCCGGCGGGAAAAATTCAAATGGGAAAAATTTACTGATATTCAATGAAAAAGAAAGGAAAATATTTAAAATTTTGCTTCCATAAACAGTCGCATCAAAGTAAACAATACATATGTAGACTTTAACCTTATGCAACTTTTTAACAATATAATTTGTTCAAATAAGACTCCGGAAGAAAGAAAACATTGTTTCAAATTTGAACTATCGCCACACCCTTTGTTACTTTGTAAATATGGTAATTTGAGAAGAGGAACAAAATCTCAACTGCTTCAAGAACTTAATAAGATTCATCATCCCGAAAATAGTTCTCAGTCAGATGCTGGTTACATTATCGACGGAGGATTTCTTTTACATAAAGTCTCATGGCAAAAACCAGCCACGTAAAATGATATCTTTTTCCAATATGTAAGTTATGTGATCCACAACTATAACAAGGATTGTGTCATAGTCTTCGACGGATACTGTGAAAAGACTATGTCTACCATAGACAGTCTACAACAATGCAGATCAAAGGGGAGCATAGAAATTTCCATACATGCCCAAGCTTCAGTAATTGTAGCACAGGAAGATTTTCTAAAGAACAGCCAAAATAATTTATAAACACCCTTCGATCCTATTTTCGAGACGTAGGTATAACTGTTCACCAAGCGGGGAGGGATGCTGATTATCTTATCACCTTAACAGCTGTAGAACTATCCATGTCAAAAAACCACGTCACAGTTGTCTCAGAGGATATAATGGTTTTGCTTGTACAGGGTTTTCCCGTATAATTGCGCACCCCTTTAAAATCTTTATTTTTATAGATAGAAAAACATAGTTTATATGAAAGTTGCAGGATTTTTCATGAAGATTTTCATGGTGTAAGAAAGAAAAACAAATGATGATCGGAAAATTAACAAATCACTATCAACTTCGTTATTTTAAATGGAACACCCTGTATATGATTGAAAATTCAAATTCTGCTCATCTTCCTCTTTTCAAATATATATAACTTATCTATGTTCGGATAAACGAGTTGCAAGTTATTTGAGTTTAAAATTTGTTCTTATAAGCCATTCGAAACATTTCGAATTAGTGTAGTTAGCCATGGATACAATATATTTGTGGCTTATAAGAACAAATTTTAAATTCAAATAACTTGCAACTCGTTTATCCGAACATAGATAAGTTATATATATTTGAAAAGAGGAAGATTAGCAGAATTTGAATTTTTAATCATATACAGGGTGTTCTATTTAAAATAACGAAGTTGATAGTGATTTGTTAATTTTCCGATCATCATTTGTTTTTCTTTCTTAAACCATGAAAATCTTCATGAAAAATCCTGCAACTTTCATATAAACTATTTTTTTCTATCTATAAAAATAAAGATTTTAAAGGGGTGCGCAATTATACGGGAAAACCCTGTACATCATTCAAAAAATAAAAACATATCCATGCTTCGCCCGGGAAAAGCAGCAAAAGGTGACAAAATATCAAAGATATGTAAAGTACATGATAAACTGGGACCTGTGACCTGTGACCAAACACATACTGTTTTTACATGCCATATCAGGTTGTGACATTACATCTTTTATATTTAATAAGTCCAAAAAAATGAGTCTGCGGCTACTGAAGAAAGGCAACGATCCTTCTCAAAACTTCGACATGTTTTTGGATAAAAATGCAGGAAAAAGTGACATATCAGTCGGCATTAACTTTTATTTTGAAGCTGTATCGCTGTCCAAGACCTATTAATGATATTAGCCTTTTGAGGTATATTTCATACAATAGAATCGCATTAAGACAAGGACTTAACTCTACATTTAATTTGGCCACTTTGCCCCCAACTGAAGACTCTGCACAACAACATGTGCTCAGGACATATTTTCAGGTACCCAATTGTAAAAATATATTGATGTTTCCAAATATGTTAGGTTTTTTTCGATTCAAGAATTGATTGGCAACGACTTGGACCCTCTGCAGTATGGGTGGAAAAAGGATAAGCAAGTTAACCTGATACCTGTACAATGCAAACAAGATGTAGCGCCCCCTGACCTATCAAAATTGATTTTTTGCAATTGCAAAGAGCGTCAATGCTCCAAAAACTGTTCCTGTAGGAAACTGGGACATAAATGTTCTTCTAAGTGTGGCCAGTGTTTCGGGATTAGTTGCACAAACTACTGTTTCTTAGCAGATGAGGAGGAAGATGATGCTCTGGATGACGTCGTATAAGCAGTTTTTGAATATTACGAGTCGCCGGTGCCGACGCCGCCGCCGTGAGCGGAGGTAAAAAATTAAATATGTGTATATAATAAACTTACCGACTTGCTTCTATTATTATTACACAGTCGTTTAAGTGGATCTAATTCATATTTTGCGCAAAAAATGTTATAAAGTTGGAAAATGTACGAAAGAGACTTTAAAAAATATCTCTGTCTTTGTTACTATTCATTTTAGAGAAAAAATGTATGAAGATAAAATATTCGGAACTTTATTCTGTACAAAAAATGTTATTCAAGTTTTTTCGAAAAAAGTTACGGAAACAGAGATATTGTAAAAAAAATAAAAAATTCCAAGATGGCGTCAATTTTTTTCAACCTTCCCCCACTGGGACCGAATGGGACTTTTGGGAGGTTAAATAGGAAATTATTATCCAAACATTCCCGCTGAGATCGGCTTGTTACTAATTTGTTTCACCCTAAGCCCCAGATTGACCATGCTATAATAGGAAATAATACATTAAATAGTTTGTCATCAGTTTGTCATCAGATCAGAGCATTGAGCATGGGGTTCCTCAAGGCTCAGTGCTCGGTTCGCTTCAATGACCTAGCATCCATCAGCATTAATGGATCATTTACATTATTTGCTGATGATACATCAATATTATCGCTAGGAACAGATAGTGATATTTTGAGGGATACCATCAATCACGACATTGGGGCAGTGATGGACTGGTGCGATAGCAACATGCTAGTGTTTAATATATCTATAACCAACATTTTATCATTTAAGTGTCCTGTGATGGACGTGACCCTCAATGATATTCCAATAAATAATAAAGAAAACTATAAATTCCTTGGTTTGATTATTGATACCATACATACATCACATACATAACATGAAGAAAAAATTAGCTTCTGCATGCTATAAGGGTTGTAAAAAATGATTTGGGTCAGGGTTTGACTAGGGGAATATACTTTGCCTTGGTGGAATCTCATTTAAGATATGGTATTCAATTTTGGGGTTTTACCAGCAGTCAGCTCATGCAGCCCATTTTTGTACTTCAAAAGCGGGCCATGCGATACGATCGTGTGGAATTAGTCCCAGAGGGCATTGAATACCTCTGTTTGTTCAGGATTCTGACATTGACCTGCATATTTATTCTTATGACAGTAAATATGGTTCACAAAAAATATAAATCATTTATCTATGAAGGTATTAGAATGTTTAATCACTTGCCTCTGGAACTTAAAAACTTGCAATGTTCTAAATATTTCAATAAGAGAGTGAAGAAACTTTTACTAAGCAAGGCATATTATTCTCTTGATAATTTTTTTGCTGACGGACTATAAGGCCAATTTTATTCATTTTCTTGAAATTTTGTTAATATTGTGTATATTTTAATAGCTCTGTCGCATTTTATTGATATTTTTGTGTATAATTTAAGTGTATTGTGTATTATGCATTTTATTGTTTGTCTGTCTACTATGCTTTATTTTTTGTTTTTGTAGTTATTTTATTCAAACTCTTGTTGAGAACTGCTCTATATTAGTCGAGATATTAGTGTTAGTAAGGACTTTTTTTTTATTTAACCACTTTATTTTTTCAGCTTTGTCAATGAGGGTCACAATCCTTTGTACAATAAAGCATTTTTTTTGAAGATCGTGTTCTGTGGCCAACAAAGAAAATTGGTTAGTTTTTTCATCACCTAATAATTTCTTTTATGACTTTTTACCCTTTCTCTCCCCACTACACCAGAATTACACTTCCCTCTTGCACATTTTAATATAAACGTGTTAGCCGACCCTTTTCCAAGAGCCTAGAGCCACCAAATTTCCCACGATGATGCTACTCGATAAGACGCTTCTGCTACCACTCCTAACTACCCCCCAACCCCCACCAGAATTACACTACCCTCTTGCACATTTTAATAAAAATGTGTTGAGCGCCCCTTTCGCAATGGCCTATTATCACCAAATTGCCCGCGATGATGGTACTCGATAAGACGCTTCTGCTACCACCCATAACTACCCCCCAACCCGCTCCAGAATTACACTTCCCTTTTGCACATTTTAATAAAAATGTGTTGACCGCCCGTTTTTCAAGAGCCTAGGGTCACCAAATTGCCCACGATGATGCTACTCGATAAGACGCTTCTGCTACCACCCCTAGGTACCCTCCAACTCCTCCGGAATTCCACTTCCCCCTTGCACATTTTAATAAAATGTGTTGACCGCCCCTTTTTCAAGAGCTAGCTAGAGGTGGTAGCAGAAGCGTTTTATCGAGTAGCATCACCATGGGCAATTTGGTGCCTCTATGCTCTTGGAAAAGGGTCGGTCAACACGTTTTTATTAAAATGTGCAAAAGGGAAGTGTAATTCTGGAGGGAGCTGGGGGCTAGTTAGGGGTGGTAGCAGAAGTGTCTTATCGAGTAACATCACCGCGGGCAATTTTGTGTCTCTAGGCTCTTAGACAAGGGTTGGTCAACATGTTTTTATTAAAATATGCAAGAGGGAAGTGTAATTCTGGGGTGGGGGTAAGCTTCTTATCGAGTAGCATCATCGTGTGCAATTTGGTGCCTCTAGGCTGTTGGAAAAGGGGCGGTCAACACCTTTTTATTAAAATGTGCAAGGGGGAAGTTGAATTCTGGAGGGGTTGGGGGGTAGTTAGGGGTGGTAGCAGAAGCGTCTTATCGAGTAACATCAATGTAGGAAATTTGGTGGCCATACCTTCTGCAAAAGGGACTGGTCAACATGATTTTTAGATGGTCAAGAAATTAGATTTATCCCAAACTGAAAGACATTTTTGTAGATAATGGTTATGCATTAAATATTCTAAAAAAAAATGCTTTTTAATATAAGAATTAATAACATTAACAATAGTATTCATGATAACATAAATAATGATATTTCAAATGTTTATTATGCTTCTTTTCCATATATCAAAGAACTTACTCCGAAAATAATTGAAATTTTTAAAAATGAACCTGTAAAATTAGCGCTAAAAATGTTAAATTGATTGGTAATTTATATTTGAAATTAAAAGATAAAACTATTGCTTTAAATTACTCAAGCTTAGTATATTCAATTACATGTAATAATTGTGATAAAAAGTATATTGGACAAACGTCACAAAATCAAAAAAATAGAATTTCTGGACATAAAAGTGACATAAGATTTGAAAAAAAAACACTTCTGCTTTATCTGAACATGCATATATTACTAGTCACATACCAAATTTTAATAAAATTAAAATTCTCCATAAACAAACAAATTAAAATAAAAGGTTATTTTTAGAAATGGTCCAAATAAATAAAACAAATTCCATGAATAAGAGAACTGAAATTGATGATTTAAGCTCAATTTATTCTTATATATTATCACTAAATAATCGATAATTTTGTACTAATACACCCTACCATTATTATTAAATAAACATCAATCAAGTATTCCTTTAACAGCACGTAAATTATTTATTTTGAAACAAAGTTGACATTTTATGTAGTTCTATAAGTTATTCTAATATTTTACCAATTTTTTACAATATGGTTGAAGTCGTAAAGAACTGTAAAGTTGAACTGTTTGCTGATGACGCCATGATATATATAGCTGGTAATGATATATTCCGAATGCAGGAGATTGTTAACGAGGACTTAAATAATTTGTTTGATTGGCTATGCGAAAACAGAATGTGTTTAAATACATCCAAAACAAAATTTTGTTTATTTGGGAGTAAACATAAATTAAAGAATGTAAATGTAGATGATATGAATATTATAATAAATAATACTAAGATCGACCATGAAAAGCAAATTAAATACCTGGGTGTTGTTTTCGACAGTAACCTTAACTTTCATACACATGCGGAATATATAACTAGAAAGTTTTCAAAAAAAGTTAGTTTCATTTCAAGAGTGGGCAAACATTTGTCATTAAGCACAAAAATGTTATTATATAACAGCCTTGCGGCTCCCCATCTTCAGTTCTGTTCAACACTTTTGTATGGTTTACCATCTTTTAGGGTTCAACAATTACAACTAATCCAAAACAGAGCAATGCGAATCATTTTGAAATGCAATAGGTACACGCCAGTATCAGTTATGCTAAATGTGACAGGTTTATTATCGGTCAAACAAAAGATAATGTTTAGTGTCTATGTATTTTTGTTCAAGATTAAAAACCGATTATTGCCAAAATATGTCTATGATAAAGTTAATTTTTTTAAAAATGTACATAGTTATGGTACTAGAAACTGTAACGATTTTGTATTGTCCGGGAAATGTAGAACTAGTCAAATGTTGAACTCTGTTTTGTATGGAGGCCTTTATGATTTTAATTGTTTACCCAAGACTATAAAGGACTGTGATAATATTAATGGTTTTAAAAAAATGATTAAGGCACACTTGTTATCGTCTTAGTTATGTAAGTTTTATTTATACATATTTATGTGTTTATTTTTATCTTTATTTTATTAATATGTTCCATGTCTTAGTTATGTAAGTTTTATTTATACAAATTTATGTGTTTATTTTTATCTTTATTTTATTGATATGATCCATATTTTTATATTTTTAACTTCTTGTAATAATTTACGTTTATGGTTTAATTAGTGTAAGTTATTTAAAATATTTTTCCCCTCTGTTTTTAATATGAAGCTTTTATGCTTAATAAAGATTATTATTATTATTATTATTTTTAAAATGTTATAATTGCCAAAATTATACCGTGAATGTTACATCACATCACATCACTCGGTAAAATTTTGCTTACCTACAATACATGCATTTTTCATGACTTTTCTCAAACAAATCCTCGGATTTCTGATAAAACATTAATTGTTTTAATTTTATTACTATATTCAGAAAATTCTACTCTAATAATTAAGCTTCATACTCACTTTCGCGAATTTCGCCTTTTTTGACATAAACTGTCATTTTCAGCTTTAAAATTATTCGCGGCGAAAATTTTTATTTTTTTTACGAATTCTACCATAATTGTGAATTAACCTCAAATTTCTTGACTGCTTTGCTATATTTATTTGTTTATTCTTTTCAGGCATTGGGTTCATTAGTTAAATTGTAGAATAGATACGTTGACCAATGGATAATAATATTAATTATAATTTTTTTCGGTGGAGATATTATTTTATGTTTCGTTTGCGTCTTTTTGGTAATTATCCTAAAACTACCAAATACCCACCAGCTAAATGACACCACAAATGAAAATTTTCGGTTAAAAATATATTTTTAAAATGCGATTTTCGCAATTTAGTTGCAGAAATTAGATTAATTGAGCCCATTCTAGACTTAAAATATATATTACTAACCTGCTCACATCATCCGGTACTTGGACCTAACCTATAATAAACCCTTTTCCACTAAAAGCATAAGTTCAAAAAAAAGTTAAAACTATTTGAACTTTTTAACAAATATTCGCCGACGAAATTTCGCGTCAATGAGTATAAACCAAAACTTACATTCGCGCGAAAAATCAACAACTGTCAAAAAAAGGCGAAATTTGCGGAAGTGAATATGAAGCTTTAATGTGAGATTCGAATAGAATTTACTTTTTCGTTGGTTTTTCTATATACTAAGAGTTTAGCCCCTCTATGTTTTGAATGAAACTTTCCTTTAAAATAATCGAAAAATATTG
>JAEQML010079063.1:0-12151 GCA_016904865.1 Pissodes strobi | reverse complement strand
GCAACTTAGAATATTTCCAAAAAACATCAGGAACTTAAATCGTTACACCTCAACCTATAAATTCTAACCAAATTATAAATAGCATGAATGACCTGCAAAATGCAGTTAACAGAATAAATAGTCTCGTTAATTTTAATGAGCTTATACGAGCCCTTAGCAATTACGCTAATTTAATCGAACCCTGTCGTGGGAATAAGCTTGAGGTCCTTCAGGCCTCAATGCGATTCTTCACAGAGGATTTCGATAATTATAACATATAGTTTAAACGATGCCTATTAACGTTCTTTCGTGGAACTGCAATGGCATCCGCTCCAAACTCGGAGAACTGAAAAATTTAATTTATAATCATCTTAATTTTCATATAATATTTCTGCTTGAAACCAACATTGATGCTGGTTTCAGGCTGAAATTTTACGATAGACAAGTCCTGCGTTTTGATAGGCCCGATCGACGCGGCGGAGGCGTGGCCTGTCTGATACACAGGTCAGTCCTTTATAAGCAGGTCATGTCGTGGAAACGGTTTTCGTTTTCCGCGGTTTTTTCGCTTATTTTTGCTCCTATAAGCTTCTGGGATGGGACGCTAGATCTCGTCGAGACGCTCATTTTGAGCTATCAAACGTCAAAATCGGACCAAAATTGCCAAAATTACAGCGAATCTAAGAATTCGTGTATATCGCGACCAGGAGCCTGCCGCGCTAGACCAATGGGCGCCACTCTCCTCCCACGAGGCGGCCCTCGCCACGTGCTTTTAATTTTCGAAATCGTTTTTCGCTTTGTTTTCTGCGAATTTTGAACGCACAGAAATGATATGCATATCGTCGTGTAGGGAATTAAATTCTCTTTAATCTGATGTGACATATGCATGGATTGAACAAAAATTAATGGCAAAAAACTGGCAAAAACTGTTAACTACGCAATATGCCCATATATGGAAAGTGTAGCTTCGTGTGCAGTTTTAGGGTTGGTTTTTCGCAGCTTCGTGTAGGTTCGTGTGCAAACTAGGGTAGGTTTTTCCTGGTTTACTGCTAGTTAAGCAGGAGTTAGGTGGTGCCGAGCGCAAAAAACCACGGGACGTGTGCAACCCAGCGTAACAAAAACCCCTCGTTTTTCGGACAATGCATGATTTTCTCGTCGATCGTTGTGCTGTCAACGTGTGATTCTTTGCTTATTTCAACTGATAGTGTCTTTGACAATCAGAATAATAGTAAAATTTAAACAGTTTAATCAAGTCTTTGTCATCATACCGTGTGATAGACAAATAGCGTGCAGTCTTTTTCAACTTGCCTGATCTAGTCTCCGGGACAAATCGGCAAAACTTCACATACAACTGTGAACGCGAAAGAGTGAATTGCATTAGAAGAAAGAAGAATCGCAGTGCTTTCCAGAAGCCTTGACTCAGCCGAGTTCTAACATCGCTGGAAGCCTGTTCTAAGACGTTCATCCCGGATTCAGCGTTTCCAAGCGCCCGGAAGATCTTCTATCATCGATCCATCGACATCGGTTCCATCTAGAAGCAATCAGCGTTCAACAAAAAGCACTGTGATACCGCTCGTTATTCGCGCTTCCTAGAGCACCGTTCGTACGCTCTAATCGGATTAACTTAATTGGATTATTACACACTTTAACGGATTAGCTGCCTTCAGTGAACTTTTGGTGAGGTCGCATGAATATTGATTTGCCATATATTGT
The DNA here is from genome assembly GCA_016904865.1 of Pissodes strobi. NCBI lineage: Eukaryota > Metazoa > Arthropoda > Insecta > Coleoptera > Curculionidae > Pissodes > Pissodes strobi. Next base: position 10,462 of record JAEQML010079063.1, on the reverse strand, counting down.
TCTGTAGGGACCCAGGCATCGCGTCATTGTCGTAATTAGTTCATTTAACTTGTTGTAATCACATAATAACTCACTCTCTTAACTAGTTTGTTTTAGATACTTAGTTACTGCTTTTGAGCCGTTGTTTCTCATAAACTTTTAACTTGTTCAAGTCGCAAAGGCGCATTAGTTTAAAGTTGAAATTGATTATTCAGTTAATTAATTAATCCTGCTCTTAGAGGCAACAGTTCAGTTACTTTGAAACTCGTTAACCTTTGTTTAGTGTTGAAAATTTCATGCTTAGGGACGTGGTGTGTTCTTAATTTTAATAATTAGCACCGTAGTTATAGTTTCCTAGAATTTTTTAACATATTGTTTGAGTATCTAACTCTCTTTTCAGTGGAAATTGAGTTAGTATATTCTGAATTATCATAGTCTAACAGCATTTTAGTAATTTTAGCGCTACGACTAGTAGAAACATTGTTGATATTGCCTAAAGTCTAACTTTACTGTAAACATTGAAAATTGACACCTGTAGCATACCGCTTTCGAAAGTAGGTCACCGGGTCACTCGTACTTCAAAACTAGGTCAACATTTGACCCACTTTTAGCATATTACCTGCTTAATAGATCTGAGTGCCTAGAGTAGTGATACTTGTATCAAATACTTTAATAAGTGTTCTTTGACAACTGGCTAACCATCCTAGCTCGTAGAGCGATACAGGGTGTTTCTATTTTCATAACTTTTTGCAGGAAAGTGATAAATTCTTGAAGAGATCATTTAAAGTAAAAATTAAGTGTATTTTGTTTAACCTTTGATAAAAGTGAATCTCTCTTGAAGGCCGCAGGCAACGTTCTAATATAGCTTTTATTTTCCGCAGGTTTTCTTTTGGCAACAAATAGAAAAAAACATATTCTTATTGAGCTTTTCTTTTTGAGTATTTTTTCTTTTAGCAGTAAATAGAAAAACGATTTTTTAAACAGTTGTTCTCAGACAGGCTCAGTCGAGCGAGAGAATAAGTTGTTTGGTTAGGAAGTTAGGATCCTGGGAAGTTGTTCTATTGTGCATGCATATATCATTACAGGCGTTTCCAGAGACAAAGCGAAGAAGTGACATCAGTAGTTAGAAGTAGTTAGAGGTTCTTTGGACTAACGTTCCAATTTTGACTGTATTATCTTGCTGTCTCGAAGTGAAATAGTGATAGGAAGTTTCCTTCAGGGCCTTATTTGAACATTTGTAAATATAATTAGTGTATTAGCAGGAAAGTGGCTGTAGTGACAGACGTAGGAAGACGGACGCCAATCCCTTGCCCCCTCTTTAACGTAACTTTCATTGCAGAGCGTCCCCCCGCCGAAAAAAAGATACAATTGTCAATAATCAAAATTTAAATTCAATCAGGTAAATAAACAATCTGAGCCCTTCATATTAGAAGTACTTCCAGGCTGTTCTAAGGAACATACGCCGTTTGTGCAGGTTGTTTTTGTGTTGTTTTGCATAATTTTGGATTTGAATTAGGCCGCTGACGCCAAGTGCCTATCACGTCCGGTGATACATTGCTACGCGTCCCAGGACTAAGGCGGTTCTCAGATTTTATTGATTAATAAAAATTTCTTCTTATCTCCCTCGTGGTGGGCCGCTAACGATTTCCTGTTAGCGGGGAAGGTGGTGGGTCCACTCAAAACCTCCCGGACTTAGAAACCCCGGAATCTAATACATTAAATAATAAAATAGTAGTAAAGCTACTTGGCATCCCATAACCTTAAAATTCATACACTCGTATCTGATCGAGATATAGAGTGCAAGCAAACTTAAACTAAACCGGGTATTCATTCGGCTAACATGTTTTACGGACGTAGGAGGGAACCCCCCTTTGGACGAAAAAGCGAATCAAGGATCCAGGACAGAGGATATTCAGGGACATGGACAACAATCCTCCGCCACTATTGGACTCTCTTGACCGTTTACAACAAATGTTATCAGGCAAGAATCTGTTAATAGAGCAGCCCACCTACGCATCCACTCCTATGCAGCCGCATCTCGTCACTAGAGTACCCGCTCGAACAGGACAACTTCAAGACTTCGTTCCCGGGACAGCATCCGAGTCTAGACATCCACGGCACATCCTTGGAGAAGCGCGCTATCTCCCTTTACGACGCCCGGAGGCGCCTGAAGAGCGCGCACGCCTAAATAGAGATCGAGACGACAGTCGTAGGCCTGACGACCGTCATTGAGCACGTAGCTCTCGAGCTTGAAGGTGGCCTGCGTATTGTCGAACGAGGGTCGCCTTAGACCGAGAACGTTTCACAGCACTTACCGGGGAGATAAAGGTACTCATTGCTCATTGCTTTTTAAATATAAACATTAAAAACCAGTTGAAACAACATGAGTTTTTGTGTTCCTGAAACCTATTTATACCGGCAAAATAATACAAAATAGATCAGCATGTTAAACTTATTTGAAACAACACCTCTAAATAATATTAACACATCTTATTCAGTAACCAGCTACTCATCTTGCGGCGGCATCCTTTGATTTGGGAAAGTCAAGTGAAAATTTTTAGAAGAGGGCCATGAGTTAATATTTTTCTAAACGTCTGGGCATCTGAATAATACTTTTGACAGTTCGTTTAATTTAAAATACGATGTTTTATCATCTAAAATCCGTTTGAAAACGATTTTAAATGGCAAAATTGTATAAAAATCCGAAATTTCCGGTCTTTTTAGGGCAATAGCCGTAGCTTCGGACGGATTTGTCGTGGATTTTGAAGCGAATATTCATTTTAAATTCAGTTCGCTTCGTGTCATTACATTGCCTGAAAAATCACGAGACCGTGAAACTGATCCGCTCAGGGCACTGCCAGGATGCGCAGTGCCCGACACTCCAACTTTCCGATTTCGGTAGAGATGAGTAGCTGGTTATTGAATAAGCTGTGATATTAACTTTCAAGAAGAATTAAACTTAATTCAACAAATAACCATCAATATTAGTTATTATCAATTAATTAATAGAAAATATTTTAATAAAAAAACTGTACATACATCATCATCAGTAGTTCTACAGCCCTACAGGGCCTCGACTTTCTCCAGCCTCGTCCGCCATCCTTTCCGGTCTCTGGCAAGGACCTTCCAGTCAGCTGCACCAATTTTTCTGGCATTTTCAGAAACGCCGTCTTTGCATCTCAGCCTTCGTCTCCCTCTGCCTCTACTGCCGGTTGGTATGGCCTCAAAGTTTCTTCGCGTTAGCACGTTGTTGTCATAGCGTGCTACATGTCCTGCCCATCTGAACCTGCCAATCTTGATTGTTGTTATTGTGTCTCTGTTTCCTGACCCTCTGTATAAGTTATAAAGCTCAAAATTATATCTTCTTCTCCAGACGTTATCCTCTTGAACAGCACTATAAATCTTTCTAAGGATTTTTCGTTCAAATGTTGATAGTAACGTCTCATCTGCTTTTGTTAGGGCACAGGTTTCCGAGCCATAGATTAAAACTGGTACAATTAACGTCCTATAGATTCTGATCTTTGTGCTTCTCGAAAGACTCGATTTACGTAAGTATTTTAACAGCCCAAAATAACAACGATTGGCAAGCATTATGCGCCTTTTTATTTCTTTGCTGACATCATTACTCGGGTTTATCAAGGCCCCGAGATATACGAACTCATCCACTGGTTCGATGTTATACTCTCCAATTGTGATATTTTGACCCTCGTCTCTCGCCCTGCGCTCTTTTGTGGCAGCCATAAACTTTGTCTTATTTGCATTTATTTGTAGTCCCATATTTCTTGCGGCATTCTCAAAATTTACAAAGATTTCTTTTGCTTTTCGAAGAGTACTAGAGGTCATGAACCTGACCGTCTGCGTATGCCTGCGCCTGTGATGACTTATTAAATAGTACCTCTAGTATCCAGTTCCGCATCTCGAACTACTTTTTCTAGTGCTATGTTAAACAGGAGACACGCCAGCGCGTCACCCTGCCTCACGCCTACAGTTGTTTCGAATGAATCTGAGGTTTCATTCTGTATTTTTACGTGGCACACAACTTTTGACATTGTCATTTTTCTCAATTCAATTATAGTTTTTGGAATGTGTAGCTCATTCATGGCTTGGTATAACTGTGGTCTTAGAACGCTATCATAAGCTGCCAAAGTCAATGAAAAGGTGGAACGTGTCGATATTGTATTCGTAGCACTTCTCGAGCATCTGGCGTAGTACGAAAATCTGGTCTGTTGTCGATCGACCAGTTCGGAATCCGCATTGGTATTGTCCGATTCCAGATTACAAATAATATCTTTATTTATACCGTGCCGATTCTAGGTTCTGCGTACGTCCTTATGCGAGATATCAGGATATGTGACAGTATTTTATAAGCAGTGTTTAGTAGTGTAATACATACAAAACATGTACCTACAAAACCGTATATAATTGGTGGCCTAAGTATAAAATTATTATCAAGGATAAGCTAGTAATAAAATTAGCATGTTTCTAAATAAATATATTATAAAGAACTAATAAATAGATAAATATAATATAATATATTAATTCCAAATCTAAATAAATAATAAATCGGAAGATTTACCTCAAGTACATATTGGGCAAACAGGTATAACTTTTGTTGTAGGAATTAAAGGACAATATTTTTTTTTAAATAAAAATGACTTTAATAATTATTATGCGAATAATTTTATTGAATCTAAGCTGATTTTATTTAAGTCTTCTATATTACACAATGAAAAGGAAGGTTTGATATAAAATATCGTAGAGCCGCTTGAAATAAACTAACTAAAAAATTCAGATCTTACTCAATGATCAAATAGTGCTAAACCGTTCACCTCCCCCAAACTTATACAAATATAATAGAGAAACCATGTTTTGCTGAGTTAAGTATTATGGTTGTACCTTTTATGGATGCTCTTCTGATGAAAAAACAGTGTTAGAAAAACATATCAAGTTATTAATATAAATTGTGAAAATAAAGGTTTTTTGATACTTTTAGTTAAAGGAAATAGCTCCTCTTTATGAAAGATAATACAAAGTTGTAAGCTAGAATCCAATGGCTACAGAGTAACTTATTGTAAGTAACTTCTTAAAAATAGCAAATTGTAGCCTTGCGGAAAATTATCAGAAAGTTTTGGCTTTCTTAGATACAAAAGGATCTTTTTCAATTGATCTTGACCAAATATACGAACGTTGAAGTAACTAAAATCCCCATTTAGTTCCGAGACCCAAATCTATTTGAAACACTGCTCTTGAATTTCGCTTGTTTTGAAATACTTTCTGCCATCCTTTAAAAATGTAATAGAATTTTTCTTATTCAACGAATAATTTTCCCTTCTCAAACGCAGAACTGTTCTGCTTTTTACTAAAAATGTTTGCGCTAATGGCAAATTTTAGTAGAAAAACTTCCATTAATCACTTCTTCATTTCGACTTCTTTGAACCTAACAGTCCATTAGGTATATTAAAATATGAGCCCATTACTTAGTTACTTACCCCGTTCGGTTTATCGCGACTATCCCCAAAATTCTGCATTTATTGGTTGGAATTTAATAGTACAAAGCTCTGCTGTATCTTTAAATTACAATTTACTATCATTTCCTACCTGTCGCAACATTTAAATAAAGTATCGGTTAATTCTTAATAATTATTCTAAAATTTGCTCTATTTTTATCTTCTTCATTCAGAGTGGCTTCAAGCTCTTCCTGCAATGCCAGAGATGTGTCATGAGCAAGCAATAAATTTCTTGTCTCTATATTATTTATATAGATAATGATTATGGCGGCACCAAAATGGCTCCCTGAGGGTTTCTTTGACTAAGTTTATTCCATTCTGCAGTTGTAGTACCATTAAACTTGAAATTCCCCACACTTCCCAGAGTCAGGCCATCGTGTGCAATTTTTTACAGAAGAACCTCATGAGACACAAAATCAAAGGCTTTCGATATGTTACAGCAGCACGTGTCACTAACATAATGCCTCCCATCAAACGCCTCGGCTATAAACCACAAAGGAACCAGTACAGCAAGGGTTCTGGATAGATGTTTTCTGGAACGAAACTGGTGCCAACTGTGAAGGTTATTTTCTTCAAAAAAGTTGTATAATTGTACTTTTAATAGGTATTGATAAATTTTGGACAAAACGGATAGCAGTCATGTTGCGCAATAGTTGTTTGGGTCATTTTGTCATTTTGACTGATGATGTTAATGCATGAGGAGAATCACTTTTATCATATGAAAATATTTATTAATTTGCTTAGTGGAATAAGTATGAAACTTCTGAGAGTTTTTGTCATGGCTAATGTTGTAAATGTCCTTGTAGCTCTTGTTCCTCAAAGTATCAAATAGAACCTGCCATTTTCTGGCCTAGGCAAGCATTTTTCAGGGTCCTCCGCAACCGCAGGATGGTCAGCTAATAATTTTTTTGAAATATTAGCGAAAAAATTATTTGATTCCGATTGTTAGTTCATTGTCATCCTTATGGAGCACACACTCTTCTACGAGAGTTCACAACCTCCCAGGATGTTTTCATATGTGTACGCAGCTCTCTTTGCCTCTTTAATTTTAGTTTTATAATGTTTTCTCACTTGATTGATATTTTAATTTAATATAACTGGAGGAATTCTATTTTCAATTTCCAATGGGTGATACGGATTCTCTCACTTGTTTTATCTCATTATTTAAGCATTATATATTATTTTGATCTAGGCGGTTTACAAGTGCTTTATTGAATATATATTGAATATTGATTTACTTTATCCAAGAAATTGTTGAGAAACAAATCGAAGAGGTTTTCCGCCCTTTTCTCCTTAGAGGTTAAAAAACGCCAATCCTGCCGCTGCAGTGCCTCATGCATTCTGTTCATCCCTCGTCTAATAATTAGCCGGTGCCCTCTAAGCACTAATTGCAGTTTCCGATGAGAAATACCAACCTCAATATCCACTGCTGAATGATCAGGGAGAGCAGGATCAAAAACAATTGTGTGGTAGTATATGTGTTCCTGAAAATTGACAAAAGCATCATCTATACAATGTATTCCATTTTTGTCATCAAATATTTGTTGATGAAAATCAAAACTTTTGCAGTATATCGAGAGATGTATCTTTTATCTAATTATTCTTACTAAAAATGATATTAAAACCTTCATTTATGATTATGTGTTTAAAGCGATTCCTATTCCCGTGGATGTACCCCAGAACGCCCGTGAGTATCTCAGAAAATATATTAATCTTCATCTGGAGCCGTATAAATAGTAATAATTAAGCCACAACAACATTTAGCTTCATCAGCTGAGAGTTCACAATGGAAGTTAGCAGACATATTCAAGATTGTGTCAATCTTTTGGCTCATGATATCAGTTCTTGTCAAGATGGTCGTCCCTACAGTACTATATTTCCCATGAGTAGTATGAAGTAACAGCTTAGTTCTCTATCCTCAAATTTTGCATTTATTTACATCTAAGATGTAGTTCATTTAAACAGATGATGCTAGATAATGGATTACAATCAAATAAAAATGCTTCGAGATCACCCATCTTGTTTGTTACGGGACGTATGTCAAAATAATTACGTTAAGCTAGAGGTTTGCATTTATTAATTGCCCAGAATCTTTTATGATTGTCTTTCTGGGAATGATCTGTGGAGATTCTGAAAATGGCTGATGCAGATCGAAGTGTGCATTACGAGATGTTTTTCGCCCAAAGGAACATTCTTTTTTAATGACTTTCCAACATTATTCATTCTAAAACATTTACAACCCTTATCAACTTCGTTTCCGTTGAGAAAATCCTTGTGTCTGATTCTAGGTTTAAGAGCTATTTAGGTGGACTTATTACCTTTGGATTATATACACCTTCATTTATTTCATTTGACTGTTTGCTACCAGTCCGATCTCGGATTTTTCGGCTTTCTGATTTATTGGTTTTATCAATCTTTGGCAGTGGATTTTTACTTTGTGTTATTTCGAAATTGATTGCCGAATCTTCCAGCCTAGCCACTGTTTTTTTTTATTTTTTAAGTTACAGCAATTTATATTAATTTTGAGGTTATCCTTTTCAAAACATTCTTTTGCTCTTAATAGCATATTATTTTCTTCAAGTACCTACTTTCTACTTTGAAGCTCCTGCACCAGAGTCTCTCGTAGATTTATTTCTAACTCATATCCAGGCATTTTTTATGTCTACATTACGGAGGCTTTAACCGAGCTTCATCCATTATTCGGACATTCTCATCATAATCCCTCTTTACACAGGATGTGTGAAACACTTTTGCATATTTTATACACACCACTGTACTATTTATTTTTTTTCTTTTGCGGCAAAGATACTTCATTTTTTGCTGAGCTCTCTTATATGCCGTTCGCCGTCATCCACCATGTTTAAATGTTTCTAGATAATATAACATTAAAGGGAGACGACATTACCTAAGTAATGTTACTTCGGGCTTTTCTTTTCGTCAAAACGGTCTCTCACAACAGCTCATTACAACAAAGAGCAGTATTTTCGCTTCCTAAAAACCAGCCAAACAAAATTAATACAATCTTCAGAACACTTGAAAACCTCTAAACTATTAACATGAGTGAAAAGAACTGATAAGCGTAAAAGGGGACGAGCCATTTAACCAGTCTAGTAAAAATCTGCTGTCGTAAGAAAATTTACACGACGCGACGGTGTCCCAAAAATAAAACGCATCTTTTGACCTGTCATATGTTCCCTATAAAGCAATTATTCTTTATCTAACGTTGGAACTGTTCAGTATAAACTACCTTTGAAAAAATTATAGACGTAATTTACTAGCAAATTTTTCAAAGGAAGAAGTCGTTTCTTACGGTCTTATAATTTGGTAAATAATAAAACGCATGTTATGATAATGTCAATTATAGCAAATTTTTTGGCTATAAATAGTTATTTACCTAACTAGTGCGGAAAGTGATAATTTTCCGCACGCGACTGCAGTTGAATGCGGAAAAGACACTTTCCGCATAGTGATAGGTACAATATTTTTTCTACAAGCGTTTTACCTTGGTACTATACACTCACAAAACCACTCAATCAGAATCCGAAAAAAAAATTAAATAAAATACTTATTTACATTCAAAACCAAAAAGCTATCCTGACGGAAGTAAAAGAACAGGTATAATTTTGTTGTCACACTTGACATATTTTTTTATAATAATAATAGTAGTCGTATGTCTATTGGTTTCTAGGATATTAAAAAATATATTAAAAACAACTTTTGAAGTCTTCACTCGTTTATATTTTATTTGCATTTTTTCTCTGAAGTAATGGAAAGTGATGAAGAAAACTACGCCATTCCCGAATCTATCCTAGCGGAAGCAAAAAAAGCCAGCTTAGAATTACTGCCGGAAAAATCCCGAACAAGATACGAGAAGGAATTTAATGTGATCAACCCAGTGGTGTGAAAAAAGAAATGTCAGAGGGTTTAAAGAAGAAGTCCTTTTAGCCTATTTTTTAGAAGCCAGTAAAACTTGTAAGCCATCGACTCTTTGGTCAAGATATTCTATGTTGAAGATGGTAATTAGAATACGAAAAAATGTTGACATTGAAAGATTTCCAAAACTGTCAGCTTACTTGAAACGTCAAAATGTTGATTTTCGGCCCAAAAAGTCAAAAATATTCAGCAAAACTGATATATCCAAGTTTATTAATGAAGCACCCGATGATATTTTTCTTTTAATGAAAGTGGTGACTATATTTGGATTGGCTGGAGCGTGTCGTCGTGAAGATTTGACGTATTTATCAACAGATAACATTGATGATAAGGGCAACTTACTAGTAACCAAAATTTCCCACACAAAAACTTATTCAAGTTGAACCTTTGTTATATCGGGTAAAATTTCTCTTAGCTGAAACCAGTTATATAAAAAAAAATTTTTTTTTCGATATATGAAAGCCTCCCTAAACACAAAATGAAAAAATTTTATCTGGGGAAATGCATTATTATCATTTTTTCCAACTTTAAAATAACTGAAACCAGTTATATAAAAACATATTTCTGCTTTACCTTCTAAACACTTTTCTATACATAAACACACGAAAAACTTGTTGCGGAAATATATAATTTTTTATTTTTTAATAGAATATTATAACTTTAAGAATAACTGAAATCAGTTACATGAATGCATATTTTTGTTTCACATTTCACACATTCTTCTAAACATAAACACACAAAAATATCATTGCGGAAATTCGTCATTTTCATTTTTTGATAGAGAAAGCCTTTCTTCACGCAAGTGCGTACTGGCTTAAACGAGACGAAACTAACCAAAGCTAACCTAAACTAACCAAAGCTAACCTAAACTAACCAAAGCTAACCCAAACAAACTAAAGCTAACCCAAACTAACCAAAGCTAACCGAAATTGTTTCGCCTAGGCTTGCGTGAAGAAAGGCTTGCGCTTCGCGCAATCCTTTATTCACGCGAGTGCCTAGCGGCTTAAACGAGACGAAACTAACCCAAACTAACCAAAGCTAAC
>JAEQML010079062.1:0-12151 GCA_016904865.1 Pissodes strobi | reverse complement strand
GAATTATAAAAAAAAGATTAAAATAATTAATTATTACTGATGCAGTTTAACAAAAGCAAAATAATTAGTGCCAACCCTACATAACCAGAAGTTACAAAGTTTTGTCAAGGCATGCTTGACTACGGAACTTTGAAAACAATTGTTTCCTGAAATAAAATATAGTAAAATTATTCTTTTGACAATAACTCTGAAACGAAGAAAGATATTGAACTTCGGTTTTCACGTTTTTACTTGCAAATTTAATCTTCTTTCCGGTTATGATGTTATAATTATACCCTGCCATTTAAGATTTCGGGATAAAATAAAAAAAACTGTTATTATTGCAAATTGCGCCCTCTAGAAAATTTATTAGGAACTATCGTATACCGTTGGGTACGAAATTTAAAAGTGCTTACATTTCTCTTCTAAACAAGCATAAGTTTTTGAAAATCGGATAAGCGGTTTAAAAGTTACAGCGATTTAAATTATTACATTTTCAATAGCTTCCCCCACCCTTATTAAGGTCGGTACGTCAATGAGCCTTAAAGCAAATTGGTGCAGAATTCTCTAAGCTTTCCAACAGAGTTAATAAAGTTATACCTTTATATGGGAATTTTCGGAAAAATTTCAAATTATAATATTTACTTTTGAACTTAAAAATAATTTCCAAGATTTTCTCATAGACATTTTAGTTATAAAACTTTTTTCCCTGGATTTCTAGGCCCAGTAGTTTTCGAGATACGGCCGCTCGCCACCCTTAACCAATCACCCTGTACAGATAGCATTACCGAAAAAATATATAGATACCTACGTGACAATCTGTGAATATGTGATTATCAGTTGACGGCGATAGTGGGTTTTATTCTTTTCAGTTATCAAGTAGTATTTCTTATGAATTTTCTCTAAAAACAGTAAAATGGACTCGCAGATAGGCAGTTAATGTTGTGTAGAGGTGAACTGTGTTCAAAAATTGAAAACGGCATCGTTTTTCTGTACAACATTTGTTGACAAACAATACATTATCCAAATTGGACGGCTAACTCCAATCTTACAATTAAATCAGCAACAAAAGAAGACAATGAAGTATTTTAAAATTAAATTTTATGACATTTATAAGTAGCTTTGTAGTTGTGTGCATGACAATAACATGTACTGTTGGCCGTGCGTAAGCAAATGATTTCCAAAGGATAAACATGTTTAGAATAAATCGGGACACGCTGATTTAAGTAGTTTTTCAAATGCTTCAATAAAACATGTCGCATAAAATCCAGTCTTTCTCGGCAATTTCGAGAGGAAATTGTATGACATAATGCAAAGGTAGACAGAAATCGCAATATTATGCATAGATTAATAGACATTGGTACATGCATCTCAAGAGCTTCCTTTTCGCGGGCATTTTGAATTTGCTGACTGAATTGTGGAAATTTCGTGAGTGCGTTAAGTTACTTTCAAACTCTGACGGAATTTTAGGTGGTCATTTGCAATCAAATAATGAAAATGAAAAGCAAGTAGCGTTCATGCACTTTCCAACAGAATTCAAAAGGATCTTGTATCTAGTGTGGCTGGTTAAATAGAGTGCGTTTGGAACGAGAGCAAACGACATTTGTTGCAGTTACTGTAGATGAAACACCGCGACCAACGGATCAAAATCCTTCTAGTCAGTTGTCAAGCTATCAATCAGGGTTTCTCAAACACGTCATTCCCACAACTGACCAAAGATGACTGCTCAATAGCGGAAAATGCCAAAGAAAAACCGAACATTCTTGTTGAAATATTTGCATCAAATTCTACCTTAGATCTTCAAGGAACGACTCGGCCATCTATCTCGAGAGTGAACTCGGCTCTGGGAAACAAGTCACAAATCGCCATTGTTAATCGTATTTTTGAAGCGATGCAAAAAATGGCGTTCTATTGGTCATCGTTCGATTATTTATCCCACAATTTCAGCATACGATTTGTCATCGACTACTAATCGATGTCGATGTGCTCTTCTGAATGCAATGTCATAAATATCATTACAACATGCAAATCTTTTAAAAATGAAAAAATTATCGGATCTCCTGAGAACCCCGCAAAACAGAATAGAAATGGAGCAACAAAGCTGTTTATTTTAGAAGCCTTTTGTATCAACATCAACAATCCACAAAATGAAAACTGAGATTATTGTGATAGTTGCAGAGCCTATGACAGTGGTCCTTAAAAAAATAAGTATGGCAGGCTCTATCTTATTAAAGACTGTAAGAAATCTTAATGGAAATACAAAGGTTTGCAGTAAAGTATCTAACGGATTTAAGACCAATAAAGGACAAACAGATTTGCTGCCTTTCATCGATTCTGTTCAAAATTTATGTAGAACAGGCTTTAAAATCATAGAAAAAGGAATATTAAAGTGCGTATCGATTACGCGTGGCAAACATTCGGACATGAGTTCGCACGGCAGTCGCGCCTAATGGATACCGCGTTGCTGCGCGAGCTAACTCAATTAAACGAACATTCTTGCCGAAATATTTTCATCAAAGTCTACCTTAGATCATGAAGGAAAGACTCCCCCAACTATCCCGAGAGTGAGTTCCTCAATGCCAGGTCTAGTATTCCGCCAACGCGAAGTGAAACGAATCTCCAAAGTCTAGACCCTAACAAGGCCACAAGACCGGATGGCGTTCCACAAATAGCGCTTAAAAATGTGCTGCTGGGTGTGGCATGACGGATTGTTAAACAAATTGACAGCTGCGACGCGCTTTCCCTGTAATAGAAACATTATTTTTCTTATTGTTTAAACAAGTAATGATTATTAAGTAGTTGTTCGATGCTCGTGGAGCTATGACGAGTTCCACCGAGAGTAGTACTAATATACACTTACCGAATTCGACCAGATCTCCTTCGTTAAAATAAACACCCGACAAGATCGGAAGGCAAGGCCCTGTAGCAAGTTGTAAAGGGAGCGCGCAATTTGTCCGCTGCTTTGCAGAGAGGTGCTTTGGGCGCCACCGAGTTCGTTACGAACCAAACTGGAGATCCCCGCATTATTCTTGGAACTTGCTGCAAGACCTCGTTTCCTCAAGATAAACCTTGCCGGTAAGAATCGCTCAGGAAGAAAACGCCACCACCGATCTATGAAAGAGGAAACGCTACACTACGAAAAATTGTGTAGCCAAATAAAAACGCCGCAAATACAATACTATATCTTTATTTGTGAAGGTCCGGATGGACCAAAAAAAAGCGATAAATTCAAAAGCGTGAAAGTAAATGAGCCAAAAATGGAGATAAACTTATTCGAAACGAATCTCAATAGCTAATACGTTGTTAGTCGACAAAATCCACCACAAATATCTCGGCGTAAAACAAATTTTAAAATCGACTTAACGTCTGAAAGGCTTCTTTGGAAAAGGGCTCGTACCTTCCAAGCTGAAAAAGGCGACCCGTCCGCGTCTCGACAGATCGAGTCTCCACGCAGGAAATTTCACTGCGACGCATCTCAGCGTTCAAATAAATCGCGGAACAGGTTTAAAAATCGAATATAATAAAGGAATTAAATCTCGCACTTCGAACGAGAGCCTGATTAGTACCGGCGCGTACCAAAAACTTACTTCTAATTAATGACCAAAATGGGATGTCACACAGCATATGAACTACCACCAGCACTGCTTCTATGGCCTTCCAATTTCTTGAGGGATCGAAGCATCCGAGTTGGTATTGATCGACGAAGGAATTTAACATCAATGCCGGAGTTTCTCAAGGGTGTATATTATCTCCCACACTGTTCCTGCTCTATATCAACGATCTCCTAGACAGGAAAATCACTTCTATTTACAGCTTTGCCGACGACAGCACTCTTATATCTTCATGCATCTCGCGGACTCCAATGACCGCTGCTCGTTCTCTACGCGAGCGAGAAAATCAGATTGCTACCATCAATGAGGATATGAAAGCCAACGTGGAATGGGGTGAGGAAAATAATGTACAGTTTAACGCAGGAAAGACTCAAGCAGCTGTCTTCTAAAAAAAACAGACACCGCAGCACCTGACTTATCAATGACATCAGGACAAACACTGACTCTGTTCTCATCCATAAGCTTGCTGGGCTCAACGTAGAAAACATATGTTGGCGTAATCATGTCATCGAAATCGCTAAGGCATCAGCACAAAACCTTGGAGCACTCTACAGAGCAAAAAAGTTGTATACACCTCATCAACTCTTACTGATCTATAAGGCCCAGATTACTAGAGACCGACCGAATTTCGTTTTCGGTTTTTGCCCATTTTCGACCAAAATATTCTTCTCGGCCGAATAACGTTTTCGGCCGAAAAAAAGAAACTTTTCGGCCGGGAACACGAAAGGAATTATTAGTGGTGTCGTCGCTCGTTTAACTCTTGCTTGATGACCAGGTTCACATAACACCTTTAGGTGGTCACTACCGCTTCGTTCTCGGTTAAGTCAGCACGCGTCGGGTCGCGGCTCTCTTGTCGCCATTTTGAGTAACACGTGGTAATTATATAGGGACCGCGTGGTGTCCACGAGGAAGAATGGGACGCCCTGGCCAGTGTCGTCTGTGCCGTTCAGATTTTTAGCCAGTAAAAGTAACCATTCAAGTCGGGCCGAGGCCGCGGGGAACAGGATGCAATAGCTTATAGTTTTGTGCAAAAGTCGGGAATCACCAGGGGCACAGGCCCGTCTTACTGTAGGTTCCTCCCAAATAGGCCCTTCAAACTGGAATAACGTGTAACGCAAGGGTAGCTATGCCTCTGCCTAAGCGCCGGAAGAGGGTGTGCTGACCGAATGCCTTGCAGCAAAGCCAACCTTGGCTTGGCAGCTTGGCATCCTGACACCTGCTCAAGATATACAGAGGAGAGCAGTCCGTCTTGTGGATGACCCAGAGTTGACTAAAGACCTTGATAGCCTTGAACATCGAAGAAAAGCGGCGGATCTATTTCTTTACTGTCGATACTACTACGGAAGTCGAAGTTGTTCGAACGAGCTGACACTTATGATTCCACCCAGAATTGTGCCAAACAGAAACACCCGTCAGACACAAGCTGCTCATCAACATACGATTCAGTTGCGAACACCTAGAACGTCCCTGTTACAGGACTCTTTTGTCTAGAGGATTGTCACGCTCTGGAATGGACTTCCGAGTAACGTCTTTTCCGAAAACTACAACCTACAGCGCTTCAAGTTCAACATCCACCGTCTTCTCCGCACACGCACCACTCGTTGAGTGGCATAGGATTTTACTTTTGTGTGTGTGCCGATCAATAAAAAAAATCGCTCGCGCGGCAAAATGACGTTATTCTATTTTAATATTTCAACCAACCACCATGGGCTACAGTGTCGCTTTCTAATCCAGTTATACTGTGCTAAATATTTGCTATGGAGCAACAAATCTCCATATTACCACAACAATTCGCTGAGGCAAGATGCATGGAATTATGGAGATATACTGCAAACACTCCTTAAAACTCAAAGCCGCGCCGCCGCGCGTCTCAATCACCGTCACTTCCGCCTCCAGTCCTACCTCCTCACCCTCAGATCACATACAACCCAGAAACCAATGCCTTCCACTACCGCCAGTATTATCCCCATTACCACCAACAATCATCCCCTGAAGCTGTTATCGACAGAGTTTTTCTGTTTCGGACGCGTAACTAATTCAACACAAGAAATTTCCTTCAAACTTATGGAACTATTCTTGAAATTTATTGTTTGGAATTTGGATACTCTAAATAGTATATTTCATTACCAGTCAAGAAACTAGGCTTTTCCGGTGCGCGCACGACACTTCTAGTCGTGCAAGCACGGGAAAAGCTGTTTCTGGACGTGTAATGAACGATGTTTTTCATAATACCTCTCTAAAATCAAAACATAAAATTATTATAATTTTGTGTAGGTATCCAAATTCATGTTATAATGCATTTTGAATTAAAATGTAAGCAAACGTCAAACTTGCAAGACAAACAAGACACAAGTATCTAATATTTATCAAGCGTTGCTATGGAAATGTGTTTGTATGCTTTGTTGTAATTGAATAGGCAGCTAGTTCTGATGTATTTTAGACAAGTAAGATCAGAATAAATAAAATAATTTTACTTAAAATTAGACTATTGACGCTAAACTGCAAATTTAGCATTTGAAATAGAGATCGGGAAAAAAAATCATAACACCTCTCTAAAAAGTATCATTTTCGACGTCTCTGTAGAGCAAAGAAAGTAAGTCTTTCCGATGCGCCTGCACTGGAAAAAGTTTTCCGGTACGGGCGCACGGGAAAAGCTTTCCCATTCCCTAATTTCAAGTGCTAAATTTGCAGTCATTTAGTTACAAAACAAGCATAAACTATAATAATTTGGGTTAAAATTATACTGCGATGTAGTAGTCTACAAAATTAATCTAGTACATTTTAGCGTCAATTGTCTAATTTTAAGTAAAGTTATTTTATTTATTCTGATCTTATTCAACTACAACAAAGCATGATACAATAAACGGAAAATATGATAGGTACCTAGCCGTCTCAAATTGGTTCGCTGTGCGCAGTGACGTCATTGCTTCTATTGAAATGCATACGTTTATAGGCACATAATCATTATTTTTTACCTATTTTCTCTATTTATCAAGAAAATTTGTGTCCTGGGTGAAATTAAAAACTAATTATTACATATTAATACTATTTATTTAATAAAGAAACTAATATTCAACATAACCTTTATGATGAATGGATCAAAATAGTTGTATTAAAAACAGCATTTTTTGAAAAACGTAATAAACTTTTACTTTTATCTAAAAAACGTTTATTGAGTATTGGCCAATCGATAGCAAAAAATCGGAAATCGATCATAATATATTTTTTTCTATTTTGGTATCATAAAGAAGGCTTTTCGATACGCAAAGTATAGTGTCGAAATGAAGCTCTTTTCGACACTACTTTTGTTGTTTGGCTGCTATGATATTAACAAAACTGTTCAATATCAAGGCTCGCTAGCAAAAATTTCGACACCATTTTGAATGAGATTCCTAATAATACAGACGTCAAAAATGACAAGATGGCCGTCCAACTTTTGATCGCGACATTAATAAATTAATGTTTTTCATTAAAAAACGTGCAAGATGGAAAAAAAGTATAAAATACACGTTTTAAAAGACATTTAGCGCACTCGCACGTTAGGAAACTCCCCGGAAGCGGGTCCTAATTTCGTGCTCGTGCGATAAAATATGGTCTCTTAAGACTAGTATCTTAATATACTATTCTTAAATAATAATTTTAGTCATCTGTCTTTTTTTAGAAATTGTGAAATTTATCAAATCCTGATGATAGCCAGACCATTTGAGATGGAGTAAAATTAATTTCACATTTCTATTTTAACTTTTCAAGAGCTATCTGGCGGTACTAATTGGCAGGTGGTACTATGGGTACCAAATCTGGTACCTCGGTAGGTACCATTAGTTAGCACCATCAGGTAGCTCTTGGAAAGTTAAGATAGGAATGTGGAATTCATTTTACTTCATCTTTAATGGTCTTCCTGCCAGGCCCGGTCTGGGCCATCGGGCGATCGCCCGGTGGGCCGGTCCTAAAAATGGGCCGGTCGCTTTGCCAAAAAAAAAACCTAACGAAAGAAACGTTAAAACATTAAAAACTCAAAGCAACCACTAACCAGACGCTGGACTCGGTATGCTGTGGTTGCCGCAGCAGTGTTTTTAAAATGAACCGATTTTCTTTCAAAAATGTACTGAGACAGTTTTAAATAAACCAAATGTTAATTTACAGTGGTAGATATTTTTTTATTACCCAATAAGTTCCTTTGCAAGGCTATACATTTTAAAATTTTATATTAGTGATGTACTAAAAACCATATATTTATGTTGTCGCATGTTTATTAATGATGAAAATTGAAAATAAAATTAGCAAAAATTTAATCAAAACGATATATTTTGTATAACAAATGTTTTCAGTGATTTCCCTAACTAAATGTGAATTCACAAGCAAGACACGCATAGCAGACGCCCAATTAAATGGCGCGGTCCCACATACTTTTAAATAAAATTATAAATATGTTACCAAATAATTATTCTTCTCTTCACATTATTTAATTAACTTTATGATTTTTGCACGAAGAATTCATTTCTGTACTGAATTTCGTAATATTTTAAAAAGTTGTATTAAAATACAGATTTTTTTTTGGTGCTGAATTCGAATTTAGTACAATTATACTGAAACGGCAACCGAGGCAATAAATAGTTTGTTTTGTTCCATTACATGCGATGTGTAGTCTTAAGCCTAATTCTCAGAGCTTCGGCTGTCGCCAGCTACACTCTCTCTGGCCAATAGGAGACAACGAACGTCAGAACCTCTAGACCCCCTCCGCATTGTCGCCAGTTTGTTATCGCTGTAGTTGGTTTGAATAAACTTCACTTAATTTTCATTCGTGATATTGTGAAAATGACAGATGGTTGACATCAACGTGACGTGACAGCTGTCGCTCGACATTGAAAAGGCAAGGAGTGGGGATTGTCACGGGCGACAGTCGAATAATGCCAATTTTTGTCAAAAAGAAATTATTTTTGAATGTATGTTATTAAATAGGGTATACAAAGTTAAGGTAGAAATATAGGAACCAATTTTTTCTACAACGCTGTATAACCTCTTAAAGTCGAAAAAAGACGTAGGACGTAGAATAAACGGCCCATAACATTGTAACCGTTTGATCAATTTTAAAAATTCAAACCTCAAAATGTAGGAATTAAAAAGCCCATTTAAACGAGATATCATTCAACACCCCCTTTTCATTTAACAATTTAGGGGGTGCTGTCACTCCCTCTTAGACGGCAGCAGGTATGAAGATGATCTTGTTATTAATCAATGTCCTCCTCGAAAACAAAATCGGCGCGGCGGGTCTGAGAGTTTCTCAAAAAATTAATCAGTTGCTCGAAAATGCCTCTGTAAAAATTATGTGGGCCCATCGTGTATATTGTGTTAAAACATGGTCAAAGTTTCTAGTAATAGCAACTGTGAATCCAATTTTCACATTCATTTAAATCAATATATTTATACATAATGAAAGAAATTTACCTCTTATAAGTAATTGTTTTATAAATATATTCTAAAACTTAAAAAAAATGCTTGGCGATTGTCTTGCAAAAACTGCAGTGCAGCAGTATGAAAAAAAAAATTAGAACCAAACACGGCCGGTATTGCGTTTTTTGTATACCTATCCTTTTCAAAATTATGCTTCTAAATGAAAATAATTCCTAAATTCATAGAATTTTAAAACGCCTACTCATATTTAATAATAAATAGAGCCCGTGGAGAGGGCCGGTAATTCCATTTGGCGCCCAGGCCGATTTTCAGGCCCAGTCCGGCCCTGCTTCCTGCTACCAATGTCAAAAGAAGCCATAGTACCGATTTTCAACTGTTTATAGCTGTGAAACTAC
Organism: Pissodes strobi; assembly: GCA_016904865.1. Lineage (NCBI taxonomy): Eukaryota > Metazoa > Arthropoda > Insecta > Coleoptera > Curculionidae > Pissodes > Pissodes strobi. Next base: position 2,754 of record JAEQML010079062.1, on the reverse strand, counting down.
TAACTCTAGAGGTATAACATCAAACATCAAATTTAATATGCTTAGAATTTTAAGTAGAATCCAAAAATGTAATAAAATATAGGGTGTTTCATTTAAAAAAGTGTAACTTTCTTTGCAACCATCGTAGTTTTCGAGAAAAGTTATAGGCCCGTCTTAAACGAGCCACCCTGTACATAGTCATCTTCCTCAAAATGTTTTGAGCAAATACGTGCAGAAGTTTTATTAAATTTATCCTTACGAAAACACAGGTGAACCCATTTACTACATATACAATTTGTCTTTGGGAAAAGTGAAACACCTTATATTCCTATCAAAGTTTTTGCCTTGGTTATCCATAGAACACCTCATTATTAAACGTGTTTCAATTAAAAATACCAACAAACACCGTTTAAGGAACAGTAACGCCAACAAAATTTAAATATAAAACATACGAATCTCAAATGCGAAGCACACGTTCGTTCATGTTGTAAATGCCGGCCGGGCGCCAAACAACTTCCGCAATGACGTCACAGGCGAATCGTCGTCTGCGCGATATCATATCTTCAGTTTATTGTATGATGACAACAAAGCATACAAACACATTTCCATAGCAACGCCTGATAAATATTAGATAAACACATGTGTCTTGCTTGCCTTGCAAGTTTGACGTTTGCTTACATTTTAATTGAAAATGCATTATGACATGATTTTGGATACCTAAAATTATAATAATTTCATGTTTATGTTTTGATTTCAGAGAGCTATTATGAAAAATATCGCTCATTACACGTCCAGAACCAGCTTTTCCTGTGCTTACACGACTTCCGGTGTTCGGCTACGCTTCACACCAGAAACTGCCGTGACAAAGCATCTAACTGTTAACGTGCCCTGGAGCTACTAAGCTACCCCAATAAGTCTGCAGTAAAGGCATGCCTGAGTATGTCAAGGAAGAACCTATGACTCATAGATGATAATTCTGACTGGACACTGCACACTGCCAGCTAAGGAAACATCATGCGAGATACCTCTATGCAGAGGATGTGAACAGGAGGAGGAAATAGCAGACCCTCTGCTCTGCGATTGCGACGCTGCCTGTTTCCGAACTAAGGGAATTCACTAAAACAGAGCTATATCGAAACCGAATTTTTACACTCAACGCGCGTTTCGCTAACCATGTCAGCGTCATCAGGAGATGATTAAAACTAAACTTAAAATCTACCTAACCCTGTTTTATACCAACTGTTTGCTTAATCAAGCGGATCCAAAAGGACCAATCCGGAAATCCCACTAGTCACGCTCTATCAACCAATACAAAGGACTATTCGGAATAGACCCTCTATCTCTATTGAAACTATTCTTACATTTAATAATTTTCATACTTTCATATGCGTCTAATAATCTCCTATCAGTTATATTATGAATTATTTTAAATTTTTAATTATTAATTAATTCATAATATAACTGATAGGAGATTATTAGACTCATATGAAAGTATGGAAATTATTAAATGTAAGAATAGTTTAAATAGAGATATAGGGCCTATTCAGTATATGTAGTCCATTGTATTGGTTGATCGAGCATGACTAGTGGGATTTCTGGATTGGTTCCCTTTGGTTCCTCTTAATTAAGCAAATAGTTAATATAAAAGAAAGTTAGGTAGATTTTAAGTTTAGTTTTAATCATATCCTGATGATGCTAACATGGTTAGCGAAACGCAGGTCGAGTGCTAAAATTCTGTTTCGGTATTGTGGATAAAACTCTGTTTTAGCGTATTTTGCCGAAGGTTCCAAACCCCAACATAGATAAGGGAATCCATTTGGGAGAACGATCGCCAACCATGAATTTTCTCAGAACAGCCTCCTCAGGAAACATCGCCGCCTTTTTACAACACTAGGCTGGGCGATGGCCTAGATGGATTGGTTCACCTAAGGAAGATGCACAGGAGGTTCAAGTGCCGTGGCCTTTCGAGGCCACCCTCTCACCATTTCCAGATTCCAGAACTTCCCCTTGATGAGGCACCCATTTTTATGTTCTAGAGTCTAGAGCATCTGAACAAACAATTATTGTTATGGATAGGAAGACATGTTCATTTAAAAAAATTCTATTTAATATTTTTATTTTAAATTGGCAGAGTGACGAGCAAGGTCACCGAAACTAACCCTCATAGATTTCTTTATGTGGTGAACTGTCAAGATGGTTGTTTACAGTACCCGATCAAAATAATCAACAAGAAATGATATGACAGAAAGGGTCCGACAATCAAGTCGTAGAAATAAATGTGTTGATTTTTTAACTTAAAATGTAAAATGTAGGAAAAACTAGAGACGAGTAGTTTAAAATTGTCTGTGAACATTTGTTTTAAATGCACATGTTAAGGCTCGTTTGTAAATACTTTTTTAGAAATCGTTGAATATTTCAAAAATTGTTTCAAACAAATCATCATTATATCGATATCAAATTAAAAGGCATTTAAATATCTTCTTGAAGAACTTGTCAAATATATTTGCGAAATTACGAAAACTTACATGGAAAATATTTGAGTTTCAATCAAAATTTTGAATACATTGTACTACAATAAATTCTAAACCCAATTTATTGATTTTATATGAAATAACCCTTAACCCCAAAAATATTTTGAAGTTTCCCCATTTTAGCTTGACAATCTCGCATTTTATGCCAAAATAATACTGGAATGAAACAAGGAACCTATAAGCCTAATGCAACAAACAAAATACATGTTGGTTCATTTTAAAAATCTATGTTTGGTCCGCCCTG
>JAEQML010079057.1:0-12153 GCA_016904865.1 Pissodes strobi | reverse complement strand
TTTAAAAATAATAAAATAAGCATCTTGAACATTTTATATAACATAATTCTGAATAAAAAATATTCCTAGTATACAGAAGTGGTTTTTGAAATGTAGGTTTAAATAAAAATTATCCTATATACTGCTTCGCCCGCTTTGTTTTTATTTGAATAATATATTTTGTTTTCATTCATATGCTGTAAAAACATTTCAAAAAAGCGCAATCAATTTTATATTACCTGCCTATTTTCCATAAAGTTTGCCCGAAAGAGACGATTTCGAGCTCTATAAACGGGATTTGCCTATTACACGAATATATATGCCTTTTACAGCTCGCAATCATATCACTACTTAAATGTAACGGGTTTTATTTCTGAATTTATTTTTGCCGTAGTGTTTTGTTATAAAATATGTGCGTTTTATATATGAATCTAAAGCATATTTATAAATGAAAGGTAAAGTTTTTATCATATTATGATACACCGTACTTTTGTGCTGCTAATATGTTGAAATACAGTCCAAAACGTGCAAAGTCTCAACAGATTGCGTCAGCTACAACATTTGACTCATTACACCAGTCCAGTAATACTATTCTTACAAGTGGTTCCTTAAAAAGAGTCTATTTATATTTCAACATTCGCTGGCGCTATCTGTTAAGGCTTCGAATTACTTCGACTGCAACCCAACCCAATTATAAGACAAGAGTCTGGGTACACCGGAATGGATTTCATGATTTCATTATTCATTGACATATTGCGACACTTCACGCATTTATATCATATGGTTCCTATGAAACGTTTATTTCACATCACGCATGGCCCTCCGCTCGCTTTGCTCGCTCCGGAGCCCCACAAATTAAAAAAAGAACAAACATAACCTTAAAAAAACATCTGTCGGTACTGGCGAGAATCGAACCCGCGCCGTCGTATCACAAGATTCACAAGCACAGCCATCTAACCACTAGACCCCAGGCTTTGAAAGCAATTGACCGAAAAAATTGAAAGCCTTGCGTGCCAAAAACTTTATATGTTTTAATATGTCAATGAATAATGAAATCATGAAATCCATCCCAGTGCATCCAGACGCTTATATTAATTTTTAAAGTGCAAAAACGATAATATAGCAACGTCATTTTTTGTTCCGTCAACAGAGTTTGCTCCTACGAACCTCAGGTAGCGCCAGAGGCAACATTTCTGCCTAAACAGGAATTTGTCTAAGGTTAAATAATGCCAGATCAAGTTTTGAGGCGGCGACAGTCATTTAGAAATATCCGTAGCATGGCACCTAATGAGGCCAATGAAACGCTCAGTTTACCAATGCCTTTGCAGTGCAATGAATTGTCTATAAGTTCTCTAGTGATTCAGTGGTTAGATGCTGGGCCTATGATACGGCCGCCCGGGGTTCGATTTCTGTCGTTTTGCGGACATGCGTAGTGGCGAAACAAGAATAGGTATTATTATGGCGAAAACTAACCAATACTAACCCAAGGTTTGCCCAAAATTAAGAAAAAAAAATAATAATAAAAAACAAACATACCCTTAAAAAAATAAACAAAACATGTTTTACAACCGATGGGAATCGAACTCGCAACGACCGAATGACAAGCAACAACTCTGACTACTACACTACCAGATGTGTTTGAAATATATTACTGAACAGTGAAGACGTAGGTAATTCTGATACATTGCGCCATTACGCATGACCGCAGCTTTCGCATTGAAAAGTTAGTAGGTGTCTTAGACGCTTCTGTACCCCCGTAGCCAGCGAAGCGGGCGGATGGTTATGAGTGAAATTAAATAATAGTCAACGTTTTATTGGCCTCATTAGATGCCATTCTACGGCTAACTCCACGTTCGACAGTCCACAGTCCACACCACAGAGCCCAGATCTACCGTAGTCTAATGAGTGAACTACAGTTGATTTAGAGTCATGGCGTATCAAAAGTATATGTATCTTCGATTTTGCAAATTTTCCTTTTTTATTAGACACCCCCACTCCTATAAAGTAGTTTAAGCCAGTGACAAACCACGAAGAGACAGTTAAGAAAAATTTAAAAATTGTCCTATTTATGCCATTTTTTTTACTTAATGCATTTCCGTATAGCTCTCTCATTATCTAGCATCACCAAATGTGATTGTAGAGGGAGCCAAAGTCGTGTCGACGCTATTGCAAATATTCACGGATCTCACACCTTACGCAAGCATTCTATGTATTGAAAATGCCTTACCCAATCTTTAAATTTAAAAAACATGATTTACATCTGTCACAATATAACAAATTAATTAATATTAATTTATGTTTACCGATTTTGCGGGGTTGAAATCATATCATCCGAAGTGACACCCAATGATAATGTTACATAAAAAAGTGTATAATATTTTTAAAGTCAGTTTAAATTAAAACAGCAAATAAATAAGCGATTGGTTGTTAAAGCCAAAAGCTCGTATATAACTACGCTACTGAGTGCCTGTCGTCAAAATATGTTGATTTATAGCGACATCCAGACTTTAATCAATAATTAGAACGTGGGTACTCCCGCCTAGCAAGGGCATAGTTATATGAACTGAAAGTAGTTAGAATGAGAGAAATATAATCAAGTTTGCAATAGCCAATTAAAGGCGAGCCTCAGCCAATAAGCGAATAATGTAAAAATATATACGGGAGTGATTTCGAATATATAATTTATACTAATTATTCTAGTTTGCCAATCATTTACAATGGGATTGATGACATTGGAATAATTTTCTTCTTTATATTGTTTGATTCTAGAATAGAAGACATTCCATAAAACATTTTTAATACATTAAACGACATTAGACCATACATCATACAGTAAAAATAAACAGCCATAGTTGCGGCTTGTTGAAATAAATAACTGCTTATTGTTGATTGGCTATTTTTGATTGTTTTTAATTTTGTTGCGTCTTATCGAGTAATCAAATAGGTAATAAAAATATTGCATTTTAATCTATACGGTCTAAAGTTCGATAATAGATAAATATTATATTTAAACCTAGTAAAGAAGAATTTAAAACATTGATAAATATCGAAACTGTCAAAGTCGACATGTTTAACAGACTATGTCAATAATTATTTATCTTTTTTTTTCCCTAATCTAATTCTAAGATTTCATTCAGATCGGTTCATAAATAGCAAAACTGTCAAATTTTACATTTTTGACAGATACTAACACAAAAATATTTTTCTTTAATTTTCCCTAATATAATTCTAAACTTTCATTCAAATCGGTTCATAAATAACGAAACTGCCAAATTTGACATTTTTAACTGATACTAAATTAAAAAATTTACACCTAGTAAACAAGAATTTTAAAACATTGATAAATAGCGAAACTGTAAAATTTGACATTTTTGACAGACTATGTCAATAATTATTTTTCTTTTATTTTCCCTAATCTAATTCTAAGATTTCATTCAAATCGGTTCATAAATAGCAAGACTGTCAAATTTTACATTTTTGACAGATGCTATCACAAAAAGTATTTTACCTTTATTTTCCCTAATCTAATTCTAAACTTTCATTCAAATCGGTTCATAAATAACGAAACTGTCAAATTTGACATTTTTGCCAGACCATGTTAATAATTATTTTTCTTTTATTTTCCCTAATCTAATTCAAAGATTTCATTCAAATCGGTTCATAAATAACAAAACTGTCAAATTTGACATTTTTGACAGATACTATCACAAAAAATATTTTTCCTATATTTTCCCTAATCTAATTTTTAAACTTTCATTCAAATCGGTTCATAAATAACGAAACTGTAAAATTTGACATTTTTTCCAGACCCTGTTAATAATTATTTTTCTTTTATTTTCCCTAATCTAATTCAAAGATTTCATTCAAATCGGCTTATAAATAGTAAAACTGTCAAATTTGACATTTTTAACAATTATTTTTCCTAGTTCACTTATAAAATTTCACTCAAATCGGTTCCTAAATAGCGAAACTGTCAAATTTCACATTTTTTACAGATACTATGTCATAAAATAGACATATTTTGAGAATCACCCTGTATCTTCTAATCGCGCTTCTAATAAGTAATAAAAATATTGCATTTTAATCTTTACTGTCTAAATCTAGATTTAAATCACAGTATAAAATAACACTAACTTACCTTATTGAACAATATTATTCGAACATTTAGAATAACCTACAACCATTTTATTATTTTATTATAAAATGCTACAGCACACCGTCAGCGTCGTCAAAGTATCCATTACGTCTTATCACAAGCAAGATATTTTATTTACTGAGCGTTAACCGCGCCGATTCGGTGTCGGAATTTCATTATGTCGAGGTCACGAAATCCAATATTATCCGTATGCGCTGGTCGAGGTCCCGACATCCTTATTAAGTTTCCATAAAAGTGATCCCAATAGCATTTTCAATTCTAAAATAAATGATATATGTCTTTGTCTAACTTATGAAATTCTGCGTTAGAAGCCGAACAGCTAAATTATGACAGTTCAATATGTTACGCCATATTTTAATTTTATGCTGTTTTTAGTTTGGCTTGCTGGTGTTTTCTTATATTTTTGTATTAATTTCACAAAGTTTTGCATGAAAGATTGATTGATTTCATTAATCTTGTGACTGAAACATTAATTTGAGTCCGGAGTGGATTAAGAGAAGATGAAGTTGAAAAATGCACTATTTTCCGCCGTCCCTTATCTTGTAAAAGTCTGTACATGTCATGATTATTGACTTTTAAGTAAGCACATATGGTAGCTATATCTTGAATTCACTTATTATTACACTCTGACTATTAATTTCAAGTGACTGATTTGTATGAAAGAATATATTTTTTATGAAATATGTATTCATTTTGATTAACATGCCTTGTCTATTGCCTACGGCAGATTATTTGAATATCAGTATGGATAAAGTTTAACAATAAAGCAATCAAAGAAACATTCAAACCTCCCGCCCTTGGTGGCCCAAGCTAATGCGCCATCTGCTTCCATAAAGCCAGACAGAGATAGCATCCTTTTCCTTTCCACGTCTATTACTTCGGATCTTTTTTTATCATTTAGTTGAGCGTCTCTTCGTTGCTGGTCTCTGATTTATGCAAAAAAAATTGGAGGATCCACCAGATCTGCGCTGAAAAAAAGCCACCGAAGTTCGAGTTTTGAGATTAAATTGATATATCGTTTTTATCATTCTACTAAAACGCATAAACTACTATCAACGCAAGCCATTATGAACTTTAAACGTGCTACGGTCAGCAAATTTTATTATATAAATACTCAGAACCATCAGTTCGTCACCTTCGTTTGTATTTCACCCAAAACCTGTTCAACCATTTCATCTCAGCACATATGTGCGTAGGGTTCAGAGGGTCCTAACCTGCAACCTAATTCCCTAGCTAAAACTCCAGTTTTGCAGCACACATGCGCGTGGACTTATGGTTACCCACCGTAGGTAGTAAAGTAGAATCTACGATAAATTAGTCAAAGTTCTAAGAAAGATAATTTCAAAGTAGAATTTGTCAAAGTGAAAAACTCCGTGTGAAATTAATCTAAGCTAATCTGCCGTTTAAGACGTTAAAATAGCAGCCTAAATTAACTAGCAAAAGCTAAACATAAATAAAACGCAACATAACTCCTAAACTTTATTTTAAACGGAGAACAAGACTTTTAAATAGAATTCTAACTATACTTCAACCGAAAAGACATGCGCATTATCATGATCGTGTGAAGTTTAGATTCGTTAAGGCTTTGACCACTAGATATTGTGATTGTTTTTAATATTTAATCTGAGCTACATAAACCACCAAACGCTAGCATAACGTGACAAATTTTCACTTCACGCTCGCTTCAGGGGAGGCGTAAACAATAAAGCTAACTCAAATGAATATAAATAAATAATTAACTTCCTTGGTTAATTTTCGTTAGTTTGGGTTAGCTTTTGTTGGTTACGCCCCCGGAGCGTGCGAAGAGCCATGCATGAAGTAAAATTTTTGACAAATAGATACATACAAGCGAATAGTGTGTTCTATTTGTAAAATCAGTGTGTATTTTCATTCATTCACCTGAATAAAATACAGGATAGAAACACTCATTGTGCACCATTTTTGCTAATAAATTTTGATAGCAACCGTCATAAGGATCGATTTGACAGCGGTGTGACAACAGTATATAAGATTAGTTGACTTACATGGTAAGGAAGATCAATCTTAATTATTCGAGCATCGTAGTTCTTCTATGATGGTATGGTAGGTCTCAGCGCACAAAGTTTAAAAATGTGTTTAATAAACAAACTCCCCGGCTCATCCCTGACTACATCATATCCATCAGTTCATTTGTGACGGAACAAATCGGACTAGTCTGGGATTCCGAATAAGGGTGTGATGGGCACAATCATAAAAGGATTACGATGGTCGAATAACTAAGATTGATCTTCCTTACCAGGTAAGTCAACCAATCTTATAATTATTCTTCGCATCTCCGCCCTTCTATGATAGTATGGTATATGTTTAAAAAAAATACAATGCGATTTAAGTGAAGAACTATAATATATTGTCACGCATGTTTTTATCCCGTAACGCCACGCCTTGATTGGTGTGCAGGAGAGTAGCTCAGATCCAGAATCGCTCTACGTCAGGTGAGAAGAGATGATAAAGAAAGCACTTCGGATAAACAATAACAACGTATTTCGGTCAAACTTAACGAGAAAAGATTAACAATATTTATCGGTCAGAAATGTTGATAAGATTATATTATACCCAAGTACTAAGGCGTATGCTTTCTCGATTGAGGTATATTTATGAATTGTTTATAAGTCTTTGGTCACTGTTTTATAAATATAGGTTTTCTTAAGAGTTTGTGTTGTGTTTCATTTATAGTTAGTTTGAGTTAGTATTACTTTAGATTTCCACTTGGAGTTTACACTTAAAGTTTGCACTTGAACATCCCTGATTTTTACTTTGAAAATTATCATTTAATAAATCTCCTGTAGATTCTACTTGTAATACTGAGAAAAGACGACCCCTGAGTCCGCGGGCAATGTGCTCGAGCTAGACGACTCAGGTAAGGGGGTTGAGTTCGCGGGCAATATGCTCGAGCAAGATGACTCAGGAAAGGAAATTGAGTCCGCGGGCAATATGCTTGATCAAGACGACTCAGGATTTAGGTGAGACAAAAAGTCTCATGAACTGAAGGTTCGCTGGTGTATTTATATCATAAAATCTGCTGAGCGTTGCATGTTTAAGGTTGATAATCGCTCGCGTCGTTACTTGCTGGAGTTGTTTATGCAATAATTTCCAAGTTCAAGTTCAAACATAGGACAGGGTGATATTTATTTAGTAGTTTATGTCATTTTAGTAATTCACACGTTCCCCCGCCCTCTAAACGTTGGTCCCCAACGACCTCTAGCGTTTTAAAAGGAAAAACCTCGATGTCGCATATTACAATATCACATTATAGCTATACAATAGCTATGATACAAAATATCATCAAATAATTTTTTATTTCCTTCCTAGTCTAATTCTTAGCATTATTTGACACCCTCTTAAATTATTTGAGGGTCTACCCATGAGAATCTGCTGCAGAAACTAGAATGGACCTCCACTGATGCTTCGTGTATACATGTAACAAAAATAAAATTATTTTTATAAATTTTCTTTATACTATTACAACTCTAAAATGCCCGAATGCATCGTTTGTCGATTTTAATCCTAGTTCTCCAATCCCGTTTTTGAAATATTTGGCCCGTAGCTATGAACCGTCAGCAGATAATACGGAAAGGAAATCCGATCACAAGATGTTTCGTCAATTGAAGAATGATTAATCGTCAAAATTGTCAGTTTCGATTTTTGTTTGTTTGGATATTTGATCTTGAAAATGACGAAAACACAAAAAGAATTCCTAATTTTTCCCCGGGAGAAAAGCAGTCTCATGAGGATACTCTTAAAACACGCTAATATCATCGAAGACAAAAAAAAAAACAAACAAGTTTCCAATGATGATAAATCTCAATCTTGGAAGCGAGTTATGGAAGAATTCAACAGCACTGCACCTATACTCTGCGATTGTAGAGTACAGACGCAATGTGGCCAGGAACTGATTCATCCGGGGTTAGACTATTATTTTTAACATAAATAAGATGGTAGATAGAAGCCCAGCTAGTAGCTGTTATACCACTACACCTCATGTCACCGAAAAAATACTTATGAAGCCAAGGATCATTCTACTTAAATTAAGTTGGGTTGGGTGAAGGTGCATGAGGTGGGATAATCTAGTAGCTAGCCAACAAAGAGAGTCAATTTATTTAAAAGATACACTCTCTCAGGGGAGTCTATTCTATTCACTCCGTAGGATAGAATATACATTTCCTTCTATTTATCAACTTACAAATCATTTTGGAATTCAATTTCTTTTCTATGTTTTCCAAAAAGCTGAGAACTGTAGGTTTTGTAAGTCGAAATCTTCGAAAAAATGAGCAATTGTCCATAGTGTCGAAATAATCACTCCTTTCGTATACTCTGCGAGGAAAACCAAAGTTGATGATATCGAGGATATCTAGGTCATCATCAATGAATAATTCATTCTCTAACTCCATTTTATCCCGAAATAATGAAAAATAGTTCAAGAAAAACTTCAACACAAAAAGTCGGTGCCAAAAATGACACTGAAGGTTAGACTAGACGTCGTTCCGCTAATCCACACTTCGTTGACCGATTAGATAATCTGAAGCTCAAACCAGTTTTTTCTTGCGGTGCGTAATAAAGAATAATCTAATCCAGGTTTGCCTAACTAATCCGCGAAATTAGCTTACGGTGCATATCAGTGCTATTCTAAATTTTCAATATACAAAGAACAAATAGTATATAGAACTTTATATTATTCACAAGACGGTCCTGTCTCCTAGTATTTTAACTATCAATATTGAACTTTTCCTCATCCTATTTCTACGACTATATTTAAAAATGCTTATTTATACCGTTGATTGGCGGATCTGAGCTACTCTCCTATCAAGGAGTGGCGTCATGGGATAAAAACATGCATGACAGATATGGTGGAGGCGTCTGGCAATATGCTCCACCAAGACGATTCAGGAAAGGAAATTGAGTCCCCGGGCAATATGCTCAAGCAAGACGGCTCAGGATTTAGGTGAGACACAAAGTCTCATGAACTGAAAGTTCGCTAGCGTATTTATATCATAAAATCTGCTGAGCGTTGCATGTTTAAGGTTGATAATCGCTCGCGCTGCCTGCTTGAGTTGTTTATAGTTTGGCTTTAATTTTTATATAATGATTTCCAAGTTCAAATTCAAACTTAGGACAGGGTGATATTTATTTAGTAGTTTATGTATTTTAGTAGTTCACAATATCAATGACCAACTAGACAATATAGATGTATACACCAATATATAAGAACATAACCAAATTGCTACTTAATTTAGTTTGTCATAATATAGAAACGTTACAAACGGTTTTTATAACCTCTCCTTATTGATTAATATTTATATTACTTATTATGCATTTAACAAAACTGTTTTGCTTACTGGCTAACGGTAGATTATAGACTGTTAAGAACAGTGGACTTCTCTGTCGAATGAAGTCAAATCAAATCAAATCAAATCAAATATATTACAAGTTTACAGATTTACATCTTTACTCACGTCAACAAAAGGTCATTTCAGCTAAGAAACATACACATAGTTAAAACACTAGTTCTATTAGTAAATGAATACATTAAATACTACGTTCAGTCCTTCTACATAAGCAACACTCACTGTTAAAAGACATATTCGAATACAACACATATAATATTCATTAAAATCGCTAAATACAATACATTACACAGATATCACAGGTTCATTCAGGAATTCATCCACAGAAAAACAAGCCTTTTTTATGAGATATTTTTTCAGCTTGAGCCCAAACAAAAGTTCAGGCAAGAGTTTGGTTGATTCATGTAGCCAGTTGTAATGGAGTGGGCAACAGTAATTCACAGATATGTGCGATCTAAGGAGCCTGTGAATCTGTACCCTAAGATCAGTTCCATGTCTGACATTATAAGAATGGTATGAGGCGTTTCTGTTATACATATCCTGGTTTTAATGACAATAGAGAAGACATTCATATATATATATATATATATATATATATATCTACAAGAGAGGATTACAATATTGAGGTTAATATACCTTTCCGTCGTCCCTATAACCCAGTCCTGCTATGATACGTACCGATTTTCTTTGCAATGCGAAGATGCGTTTGGCTTGCGGCGCATAACGCCGTACAAGAATGGCGTAGCTGGCCACCGACTGAAAAACAGCATGGAAAGTCTGCAGAAGTACACTTCCCGGTACTATGCAGGCCAAATTTCTTAGGAGAAACAAGCTTCTCGAAAGTCGCCCAGCAACACAGTCCACATGGCGCTCAAATCTTAGTTCTGGGTCGAGGTGAACCCCCAGAAATCTCACGTTCGACGTTCGTTGGATTTTGAATATCAATCTACCTCAGTCCGAACACCGTGCTAACTGTTTTTTCATTGTTAAGGGTAAGTTTGTTTGCTACAAACCACTCCTTAAGATTTCTCATGTCAGCGTTCATTCTCTCATTCAAACTCTCAACATCATCACCCTACACCACCACTGATGTGTCATCGGCAAACAGGTAAAAATTTAGTATTAGGCACAGCTCGTTTGATGTCGTTTATGTAAATTAGGAGCAACAAATACCCCAAAATTGACCCCTGCGGAACCCCACGACTCAATCCTGCCCACTCTGTTGAAGTTCTCCCATTAAAGGTACTCTTCTGGTGCCTGTCCTCCAAATAGCTGGCCAACAATGCCACGCTCCCCTCCTTCAGACCATAATGCCTGTCTCTCCAGTAAGATCCCATGGGATACAAAGTCGAAGGCCTTCGACAGGTCACAGTACGTAGGACTAACATACTGTCTCTCATCAAAAGCCTCCGATATGAATCCCAGGAGATCCAGAATAGCAAGGGTGGTAGATAAGTTCTTTCTGAATTCAAATTGACAATTGCAAAAGAGGTTAAGTTCTTCAAAGAAATTATAAAATTGACACTATAAAAGATGTTCAAAAACCTTGGCAAGTATAAGCAGAAGGAGAATGGGGCGGTAATTATTCCGGTTTTATGGATTGGCATGACTTTAGCTTTTTCCAGACTAGAAGGAAAAACCTTTTTTCGAATAAAGACATGTATCATTTTGGTAAGTGGAATTATTGTGATATTCTTTAGAGATTTTATGATTTTAGTATTTATACCATAGATCTCCTTGCTGCTCGTATTCTTTAGAGAGTCTATTGCATCCCTTACCTGATTGTATGTGACCTCCTCAAACTCAAAACAGCGCCCAGGCAACCCTGGTGCCGGCATATACTCCTCAGGGTCCTTGGAAGCTTCAAGTTGATCTCCAACCAGTTTCTCCGCCATGCCAGCAAAGAAAGTATCAAACTCCTCAGCAGTCAATCTACTATCATTCACATCTCGCCTGCGGACACCCCGACTCTCATTTACAACCTCCCAGGAGGTTTTAACAATACTGTTGGAATTTACAATGAAGTTTGTGTAGGCAGCTCCCTTGGCCTCTCTTATTTTGGCTTTATATTCCTTTCTGGTCTGTCTGATCAGTTGACTCAATGTGTGTGACGGATTATTTTGCTGAGATTCACAAAGGATCTTAAGGGTTTCCCTCCTATTTTTTAAGTCATTATTAAACCATTTAATCACATTATTTTTGTAAGATTTTTTATTTTTGAGAGGAAAGCAATTTTTTATTTGATTTATTATTATGCGAAGGAAGGTGTCAAGCAAGCTGTCCACACTCTCTTCCTGTAATGCAACAAAACTCCCATCCTGCTGTTCCAAGGCAGAATACAATCTATAAATTCCCATCCTGGTAATTGGTTGATACTTTCCACCAGATGTAGTTGGTGTCAACGGAGTAATATCTACGCTCAGGTCTAATGCTTGATGGTCCGAGAGGGCCGGGTCGAAAACGTTAGTGTGAAATTCTAGCATGTCCCTAAAGCTAATCTAGTATATTATGATATAAGTGTATAAGAGGGCCTTTAAAGCACGCGCGACATATTTCGAAACACGACGCGCAGCGGAGTGTTTTGTAAGTTGCAAGGGCTTTAAAGGCCTCTTATACACGTATATCATACGCTATTTT